>JAJMBS010000025.1:0-213688 GCA_030572775.1 [Lipomyces] yamanashiensis
CCGGATCCGGTCTGACCGTAGCAGAAAATGCACACGTTGTAGCCATCTAAAGCGCTTTGAACTAATTGGGAAATTTCGTTGAAAACATCAGCATTGGAAGCTTGTGCAGAGAACACTCTGTCGAATCCAAAAGCATGAGCTTTTGATGTAACAATACCCATAGCTGAACCCATTGCACTTTCTGTACTTGGGCAAATAAGCTCAATTTTGGAGCTTTCAGTATCTTTATCAGGATAATGGATTTCGGCTTCTTCACTAACTTCACTAGATATGAGAGGTCGGACTCTGCAGAATACTCGGATGTTGCCTTTAAGCTCTTGGATTTGATTATGCAAAACTCGTCTCATCGCCTCCTCTTTCATTAATTTATTCCTGGCACGCGCAGCTTCCGAATCTGCCAGCTGCAGCTGCTGTTCTAGTTGATGAATATTGCGATCCTTACTAGCAAGCGATAATTCAAGCTCTTGAGTGTGTGTCAAGAGCGCAGCCTTTGTCACCTCCATTGACAGAGAACTGGCCGACTGTTCAGATAGAGTCAGCTGTAGCATGGCATTTGTATTTTGCTGTTCACTTAGCTGCGCTTGAGTTAATTCGAGTTGCTTTCGAGCATGCTCTAATTCTTCCCTTAACGTAAATATGATCTTATTTGCAGATTCTCTGTCTGCATTATGCTTCATTTTCGCACTGTCAAGATCATTACGCGCGGAGGTGAGCTGTAGTTCACACTGCTGTTTATACTGCTGCTCGGCCAGTTGTGAGCTGGCTAGCATAGCTCTCTGTTCCATTTCAAATGAGCTCTTAGCCTCTGTTAAAGCTTTTGATTTCTCTTGAGCGGATAGCTCTCGAAACTGCTCAATTTTTTTAGAAAATTCCGTCCGCTCGTCTGTCAATTTCTGGTGTAAAGATGCGATCTCACTATCCTTTGAGCGAAGCTGCAGCACTATTTCCTCTTGCTTGTTCATAGCCTGTCTCTGCTGATCTTCGTAGTGAAATCTGTGATTGCGCTCCAAATCTTCTTTTTCAATTCTAAATAGGCGTTGCTCGTCCTCTATAGTACTCTTTAGAGTTCTAATTTCTTCACTCCTTTGCAAGTCTAGCTGTCGAAGTTGCAGCTCTAGACTCGCCTTTTCGGTCTCAAGCGTGACCACTTGGATGTTGAGATCGTTAGCTATGAATAACTATGAATTATTAAAAAATGCATACCTTTAGATTTAAGCTCATCATTGTTATTTTCATTGTATCTAGAGTATAGTTCGCTATACCTACTCTCCATTTCGTCCAGTCTTCCTCTGATGTTCCAAGAGGTGTTTTCTGCGTCCATTGATACGGACATGATTCTATGAGATAAAATAGTATCATCCTGAGCGCTTACCAAACTTTGAGCTGGTTGTCGTGACCTCATTGAGGTAGCTGATTTTGACCTCAGAGCTTGGCCGCCATTGAAAGTTGTCGTGCCTGAGATGGATGAAGATACTGAAGTTGGTTTCCGAGATACGGTTCCGATCGGCTTTTTGATAGCAGAGAGACCTCGCTTATCATATGCATCCACTGATCTTGCAGCGGTCGCAAGATTTATATGCATCTTGGTGGTCGCCTTCTTCGGAATCACATTATTTTGCTGCATTTTCGGAGCAGCATGATTAATAGACTCCTGCGAAAGCTCGCCCAAAGGACCAGATGCCCCGTAAGATCTTTGTCCGTTGTTCAAGGGAGAGGGTGGAGCATTTGACGGAGCATTGAATTGACGCTGAGGGATGCGAGACGAGAGAGCGGCAGCCGGTGTAGAGGGTATTTCTAGAATTCCTGTTGACTGAACCATAGGGGATTAATCCGGTTATAAATCTTTGTGTCTTCAAAACAGATACTGTAAAAATGTCGTTCAAATAACCTTTAGTTGGTATATTGTTTGAGTTGTCGAAGAAAAGGTGATGTGCTGGTTGCGAAGAAGAGTCTGGAGTGGCACGTATTTACTTTTGGGACTTTGTTTTGTTTACCTTTCCGCACTGGTTGCGAAGGCAACGTAACGAGGGCAAGGGTACGACGTGCTGAATAAGGTTTGAAAGATCTGGCGCCGTTGTTAAAAGCCGCACGCAGCAGAGAAAGAAAAGACGCAGCAGCCATCGAAGCAAGGAAAGACACGTCCGAAGTTGGTCAGTCAATATTTTGATTAGATTTTGTATCAGTTTATCAAACACATAATGGGTGTTGCTAAAGGTATATTTTATATTTTTTTCTTTTTATTGCTGTATTTTATCTCGTAATTGCACAATTATTCACTAATATTCAAAGTTTCTCTACGTCCCATCGTCATCTCAGGTCCTTCTGGTAGGCTTCCTTACCGCGTTTGCAGGCTGAGAAGATGTAACGAACTGACTGTTTTAAGGAACCGGAAAGTCTACCTTGCTTAAGAAGCTGTTTGTTGACTATCCCGATACATTTGGATTCTCCGTCTCGCGTGAGTTACCTGAGTTGATAACTATCAATCCCATTGTATCTATAATAGACTCTTACCAGTTGCAGACACTACTAGAGGTCCCAGACCTGGCGAAGTTAATGGAATTGCCTATCACTTCGTCGAGAGATCTGCGTTTGACCAATTAATTAAAGAGAATGCGTTTCTTGAACATGCAGAGTTCTCTGGTAACTGCTACGGAACCTCAATCAAGTCTGTAGAGGACGTTGCCGACACGGGCAAGATTTGTATTTTGGACATTGATATGCAGGTAAGTCAATGAATAGACCCCACAGAATCAGCTTTGTACTGGAGCCTTACGACGAATAGGGTGTCAAATCGGTCAAGAACACTAATCTCAATGCCCGCTATCTCTTCCTTGCTCCTCCAAGTTTAGAGATCTTGCGCGCAAGATTGGAAGGACGTGGTACTGAGAGTGCGGAGAGTGTCCAGAAGCGTATGGACCAGGCCACCAAGGAGATGGAATTTGCAAAAACCGGTGCTCACGACAAGATTATTGTCAATGACGACTTGGACAAGACGTACGATGAGCTGAAGGCATTTATCTTTGAGAATTAGATTTTTTTTGTGGATCTCGTGAGCTCCACATTTGCATTGGCGTGCATTTTTTACAGTGAGCTTGTGTATAAATGCGTCATATGCGTTGTACCATTTAATATTAAAAGAATATAATAAATTATAGATTGCATGCAATTTGAATCGGCATTATAGTCATGTAAGCTAACTAACGGAATAGCTTGAGGAAACATGACTGTCAATGATTAGTGTACCATTCGGAAGGGCTGGCCAGGCTCCCATTCCTTTAAAGACTCTCTTATGTTCGCCCAATATCGTAATACCGTAACTGCTTTCTGTGCATGCTCAAGGTCACCGGTATCAAAGATCTCCTTCACAGATTGCTCAGCAACTGTAATCTTATTGCTGACCTGATCGTGAAGCTCCTCGACCTCTTCTTCTGTACCGCACTCTTCTATACGCTCGAGGACCTCATACACATCCATGAGAAGCTCCGGATCCTGAGGCATAGTACGGCCGGCGTCCTCGGTGAGGGTCAGATCATTTAGTTCTAATAAATAATTTGCACGGAGTAAAACGGAGGACAGTGTGGTGTATGCTTTGTTGATTTCCGAGGAAATATGCTCTGACTTGATTCTCTCCTCCTCACTTCTCGACAGATCTGGATGATTCTTCGACTGTAAATTTAAAAATTCCTTCTTTAATTCCCGTAAGTTGATATCAAAGGAACCTCTTGGAGGAGGGCCATTTCTTAATGTATTTGGAAATAATGAGTAGTATGTGAATTGTGCTGTTGTACTGTTGGATCTCGCCAAAATTCTTGAAGCATGATAACTAGGAACCAATGGCCCCAAGCGTGATACAATTTGCATGAAATTCCTAAAATGCATTGCTAGATGTCCAGGCGACGACGGCTATCTGGGAAGCTCAGGTGCGTAGGAGGAAGCGATCAAATCTGCGGCTTGCCGTACCTCTCTCGCATTGCCAATGTGTCAACCAAATCCAGTAACCGACCGACCTCAGAGCGGACAGAATTCATATCGAAACTGCCAACGTTTATGACGAAATATTAGAAAATAGTAAAAAATAGACTTATTGTGGTCGACACATATATATTTAGTTGGAGTATAAACACTGGCTTGCAGCATTAATTCGATACATAACCCTGCACTGTGAACTAACGTTCCCCCATTATCTAGGGAGCTTCAGCTACATCGCTTCAATGTGGTGTATACACCGGAAATTGGCGGCTTATGGAATAATCAACGTATAATAATATATAGAACACAAAACAATTTTATTTCATTTCATTCGAACGATCCATAGTACGAAAGAGCGAAGCATTAAAAAAACTAACAAATTTTCATCACCACCATCGAAATAATACTGAATATTAGTGCACAATTAATGCGATTATATAAGGTCAGCAACGTTCATGGGCATCTCCTCGATCTGGGTGCTGTAGAATTGCTCAATTTCTAAAAGAGACATGTTAGAATACGTAACTTACATATACGCAAGAAAAAATATCAAAAACCAAATGCATACCTCTCATAGCCTTGATATCATCATTTGTAACGAAGTTGATAGCGACACCCTTACGACCGAAACGACCACCACGGCCGATTCTGTGGATGTAGTTCTCCTTGTTGACAGGCAAGTCATAGTTGATAACAAGCGAAACCTGCTGGACATCGATACCTCTAGCAAGCAAATCAGTAGTGATAAGCACACGCGAAGATCCAGATCTGAACTCCTTCATAATAATGTCACGCTGAGTCTGGTCCATGTCACCATGCATGGCTGAAACAGTGAAATCACGCGCAGTCAGCTTGTCAGTGAGCCAGTCAACTTTTCTTCTGGTGTTGCAGAAAATAACTGCCTGTGTGATGGTCACAGTCTCATAAAGATCAGTGAGGGTCTCAAGTTTCCAGTCCTCCTGTTCAACAGCGATGTAGAACTGTCGGATACCTTCGAGGGTAAGCTCGTCCTTCTTGACCAAAATTCTAACAGGGTCGCGCATGAACTTTGTGGTAACATCTAAGACCTCTTTGGGCATAGTGGCGGAGAGAAGGACGACCTGGGTCGAGGTGGGAAGAAGCTGGAAGATATCATAAATCTGATCTTTGAAACCGTGCTGAAATTACAGTTAGTCGTCAAAATATTCAATGCAAAAATTCTATATATCAAGATTTTGTTACCGAAAGCATCTCATCTGCCTCATCAAGGACGAAGAGCTTGACGTTGTCAGTACGAAGGGCACGACGCTGAATCATATCCTGCACACGACCGGGAGTACCGACGACGATTTGAACACCCTCTTGAAGAATTCTAACATCATCTCTGATGGCAGTTCCACCAATGCAAGCGTGGCAAGTGACGTTGGTGTAGTCACCAATGGCAACAACAACCTTCTGAATTTGCTGGGCAAGTTCACGAGTTGGGGCGAGGATGAGAGCCTGGCACTGCTTGATGCTGGCGTCAATCTTCTGCAAGACAGAGATTGAGAAGGTGGCAGTCTTTCCGGTACCAGACTGAGCCTGGGCAAGAACATCGCGACCTATACGGATCAAAATCACCAGTAAGCCAAATGCAAATAATGGATATAAACAGGGGAAAGATTAGATACCCTTGATGACGGGGAGAATGGCACGCTGCTGAATCGAAGAAGGATGCTCGAAACTGGAACATAGATCAGTATTTTCGCGCAACCAAACCATGAGCGCAAGTAACAACACACCCGTAAGCAAAGATTCCTATAAGCGATTAGTTTTGATGTCAACAAGAAGCTACTGTAGCCAAGTTACCTCTGAGCAACTCCGGATTGAGGTTCATGTCATCGAAGGTGTCGACGACCTCATCGTAGTTCGATTCAATCTGATCTCCGGCAATATCTGTAAGCTGTTGATCGGCCATACTGGGCAATAAGCGTTTATATAAAAAACTGAATCAAGGAAGATAGGAGTTCTGCTGGTGAAGATAGCAGAACAAAGCAGTTTAATCGATTAGGTGGTAAGCGCTCGCAGCCCTAAAGAAAGGGAGAAAAAAATTTTTGGCTGGCTTTTACAAGCCAAGAATAGTTTGTGGTTGTGGTTGTAAGTGCGCAAAAGCTTTGTGCATGCAAAACCTTAATACGTTTGCAGCGTGCGACTGATAGCAAGCATCTACTATTCTATCAATTGTCCTTAATAAGCACCAGGAGAGGAGCTGTGTTTGATGGCTCAGTCTTGTGTTGGATCTACTTATAAAGCGAAGATTCAAGCCTGAGAGTGTGAAGTTGGAGTGAACTCTTGTTAGAGGGCATACTGTAATTCAGTAGCGAACAGCTTAAACAGATATACACTGTCAACGTCACCGCATCTAAACTATCTTGCAATGACCATATCGCAGGCCAAAGATGCAAACAGTTCAAAACATGAGCTAGGACAGCTCATTCTAACCTCCGCCAGCTCTCATGTCTCAATTTACTCCGCGTAAATGGAGGCCCAGAAGCAGCAACTAGTGACAGGAAAAATGTAATGTTCATTCATTAAAATGTAGATAATGCAGAGCACTCAAATAGTGCTTTGATACTCTCGCGAGCCAAGCCAGCCATCAAAAATATCATCGACGATACTATATGCTCTATATGTGTACATATATATGAGCAGTCCACAATTAAGCAGCCGCTTAAAGGATGAACTGCCAATTAACATGCATCCGCCAACGCGCTCCCCTCATTAAGCTTGACTTTCCGTTACCTTTATCTCAACCTTTGGGTCAATGTAAATCAAGCCTCTGCTCGGCCGCTTCGCGGACTTTCCGTCTTTCTCCTTCAACACTTCGTCGCGGATTTCCAATAATCTCGCTTTCTAAAATATTCCCAGGCAAGTTAGTAGAATTTCACGGCCGCAGATCAATTTTAGATACCTCTTTATGATGCTTTAGACACTCCATGTAGTCGTCTCTAGGCAGTTTACATTCAGCCATAGTAACTAGCCCTTTCTCCCCATCTTTGGTACACTGCAGAAAATCTAGCCAGTCTTGACAATATACGCAATTAGCTTCCAATCCAAAACGGCCAAAAGTAAATACAATGAACCAACAACACGAATAACATACTGTTATAGCAGCGACCAACACCGCCTTTCAAACCGAACCCCGAGGACATTGCGTCTTTCCAAATCGTCAGGAAAAATCACAGCAAAAGCACAAATCCGAGCAACTGTGTCTTATACTCCTTAAACCTCCGAATCAAGAGAGTACTGAATCGAATGTCGAGTTAATACTACAACCGCGGATAAAAATCAGATGTTGAAAGATCAATCAATCAATATACTGCGAGCGTGATTGGCTCGGAGCAGGACAGAATCTTACAGCTACATGAGGGTCTAGTGTTTTGCAGGTTAAGGGGTTTGCTACTTTTGTTCAGCTGGTATCCAGCGAGTGTCACGCACAAAAACATCTGCGCAAGACAGGACAAGCTTCTGTGAAAAAGAGCTCCTCCAACAGTGAATCAATCCCACGAAGGTCCAAATATCAGAATCACACGGCCCTCGTGTAAAGCAGAAGTCCCTTTACTTTATTGACTCTTATTTGCTTATTATCTTAAAGACTACTGGGCTGATTATAGTATACAGTCGTCATGAATCGAATGGGAACTACTGGTAAACCACTGAATCCATTTCTTGAGCGTGTTTAAGCCTATTCAAAACTAATCATCAATCAATCTAGGAACCAATAACGTCCCTCTGGGATCCAGACGTAGGGGAATGACTGACGCATTTGTGCCACCTCCTCCTATGGAAGACATGCCCCCTCCACCACCTTCTATTCCACCGCCTCCGGCTCCTCCATCAGATTTGCGGTTTGAGCTTCCTCCACCCCCGCCACCTTCATCTGAGTGGCAAAATCCACCACCTGCTCCTGATGACAGAACGAGAGGTAGATCTGAGCTTCGATCTGCTGACGCTCCACGAAAGAGGAAGAGGAAAAACAGATGGGCCGCCGCTGAAGATAACCAGGTTGCAAACTTGATTAATCTCCCGACCTCTATATCTGGAAATATGACGCCAGAGCAAATCGAGGTATTTATAATCCAAATCCCTTCCTATCATGAACTTTGATCAATTAAGTTTTAGGCCTATGTGTTGAATTTGCGAATCGAAGAAATCTCACAAAAACTAAGGATTAACGACGTGGTACCAAAAGACGGCGAACGGTTAGTACTCTCAAGTATTTGAAATTCTTTTATTATTTTGCATTTTTCTAATTAAATTTAGATCCGTATCACCACCACCTCAATATGACGCTAATGGAAAACGCGTGAATACAAGAGAATACCGTTACAGAAAACAGCTTGAGGATGAGAGGCACAAGCTGATTGAAAAGGCGATCAAAATTATTCCGGATTTCAAGGCTCCTTCTGATTATAGGCGTCCCCTTAAGACTCAGGAGAAGGTGTTTGTGCCAGTAAATGAATATCCTGAAATAAATTTCAGTAAGTGTCAGATCTATTTGCAGCTTGAGCGAGCTTGTATTAACATGCACTTTAGTCGGACAACTTATAGGGCCTCGAGGCAACACATTAAAGAAGATGGAAACAGAGTCTGGAGCTAAAATTGCGATTCGGGGAAAAGGATCTGTTAAAGAAGGAAAAGGAAGATCTGATGCTGCCTATCAGTCTAACCTTGAAGAGGACTTACACTGCTTGATTATCGCTGATACAGAAGAGAAAGTGCAGAAGGCTATCAAGCTAGTCAACGATGTCATACAACGGGTATGTATTTTTTATATACTTTTGTTTTTACTTGAATTCAAATAAGATCTGACAGAGTATATCTTTAGGCCGCAAGCATGCCTGAAGGCGAAAATGAGCTCAAGAGGAATCAGCTGAGAGAGCTCGCGTCCCTTAATGGAACCTTGCGTGACGATGAGAATCAAGCGTGTCAAAACTGTAAGTTGCTAGCTCTTTTTCGTCTTTCTCTTTTGACATTTACTAACATCAGCAGGTGGTGAACTGGGCCATAGAAAGTATGAGTGTCCAAACCAGCGGAATTATACCGCAAATATTATTTGCAGAATATGTGGAAACGCTGGCCATTTTGCCAGGGATTGCCGTGAGAGATCTTCAGCTGGTGGAAACTATTCTCGATACAGCAACAATGGATACAACAATGGTGGAAATAATAACAATGCCGGAAACGAGACAGACCAAGAATATGAGAAGCTCATGCTGGAGCTAACCGGAAATAACTCAAGCAGTACATCCGGTCCAAGGGCTGCCATCGAGGATAGTTCTCATTCCCGCGGACGGTCAGACTATCCACCTCCCCCTCCACCCCCTCAGCAGTCTCAACCTATGCCACCTCGTTCAAATGCACCGCCACCATGGGCGAGGAGATAGTTTCAGACTGTATGGAATATGATTGAGCATTTGCTATTTCTTTATTTTCATCTACGAAATGTATTTTAGGAGTAGTCTCTGTTCAACAAAGCCTTACTTGATTGGTTTTTGGAAATTTAGTGATTGAAGACAGCAATCCAACATCCTGGTCAGAAAAGACTGTATTTTTGTCAATGAATGTATTGCGATCCTTCTCTCTTTGACCCAAAGGTAGGCTTATGCAAAATGAATTCCGACTAAATGAAAAGCGTAAAGAAGCCTAAATGAACAGTTAAAACATTGAACGAAGATACTTTAAGAGGCGCACGTACTTTAAGAAATCGGCTTCATCACATTTTCCAGCACGTTTATCTCCTAGGTCAGTGTCCACCAAAACCTTCTCAACTAAAGAATTAATACTGATATCATCTGTCATCATCATATCATTTTGCGAGCAGTACGCCTTGTAGTTCTTTTCTAAAATATCCAAAACTGCTTGCGATTTGAATCCAGCCGAAATTGTCTAATACAAGGCATTTAGTGTTCTGAGAGCTCAAATACAATGGGAATCAAACTTACACGATTCTTCCGCACAAAGCAAATACGTAACAGGCCATCCCATTCCTCAAAATCAATTGGAGGTCGTGGATTTTTTACTTCTATCCGTACCACAGACGACTCGACTTGTGGAGGGGGGCGAAAGTTGTTTTTGCCAACCTGAGCTATCAGTCAGCAAGAACACTAGGAGTTACGTTATACGCAAGTTAACAGAAATTACCTTCATTATGTGGGTAACAGTAGCCCACATCTGAACATTGACACTGAGTCTGCAGTAAAGCTCATCTCCAGGCTTAGCCAACAGCCGTAAAGCGAACTCTCTTTGAAACATAAGTACCGACACACGAGGAGGACGCGTCCTATTTAACAGCTTAAATACAAGCGGTGAAGAAATCTAACAAAAGAACTTAGCGTCGTACGGCTACAGTAAAATTCAAGGACAGTGATACCTGATAGGGGGTGTTGCTGATGCAGACGTCGAAGTAAGGTAGATCTGCCTTAATGACATCACCTAGTATTACCTCCAACTTCTTCTGCTCTGGTCTTCCTTGAACTCGCTTCGTTACTTCTGCCGCCATCCTCGGATCCATTTCTGCCGCGATAACCTTTCTTGCTTTCTCCAAAATACGCACAGTAAGATTTCCAGTTCCTGGACCGACTTCTAACACAATGTCGGATGGCTTGATGTCTGCTTTATCGACGATCCCCTGAGCTATTAGAGGATTCTTCAGCATATGTTGACCCAGTCCTGTGTTCATTTTAAAAATGTTTAGCCGCTCGGGGCGATCGCCGCCGACGGGCGCCTTGTGATCCTTGCGCTTCAACGAGGGAGCTTTGCCCATGATAAGTTCAAAAGATTCGATGCTTGTAGAATATCAGCTTTACGGCTCTGTCAAAAATACAAACAGCCTATAAAACATGTCAGCTTCATGTAGATACAACCTACTGCTTCTCTAGCTTGTGCTTATTAAGACCGCTTTCTAGCCAGTCAATGACCAACAGCTCTGCTGGAGCTCCAGCAATTCAAATTACATAAAACTAACATACCTTGAAAGCAGAACCCAGCACAAAATAATTCTGAGAATAACAGGAATACAAGCAACAGGATCCAGCCTTTAGTTTACAATATGCTGTAAACTAGGCTTCGCACAGTTTATACAGTAGATCCGATCTCTTCCTGCTTGACACTCTCGCTTGATGAGCTCGTCCTTGATCGCGAGTTGGGAGTTAGAGAAAAAATTCCCGGAGAGCAAAACTTTCTCGCTGTGCGGCGCTTTCGGCACGTGACTAATCATTGTTTCGTGATGGACATCTCTACATTCGTCCAGCAGAACAGCGCGGCAACTCGTGGATTTTGCAAGATAGTATCAGCATATTGCATGAGAAACCTCCCAGTTCAAATCCTTGTTGCTGGTGATTCAAAATGTTTGCTGCTCCACGTCGCGACTTTTTAAATGAGCGGGCGCCTGAGAACTACGTGGCCGGCTTGGGACGGGGTGCTACAGGCTTTACTACCCGGTCTGATATTGGACCAGCTAGAGAAGGTCCCACTGAAGATGCAATTAAGGAGGCGCTAGCCAAGCGTGCCGAAGCGTTGGAAAACGGAAATGGCTCTGATAATGACGATGAAGCTCGATTTCGGGACAATGAGAACGACGAGGGGCTATTTGCCAGTGGCGCCTACGATGAAGACGATGAGGAAGCGGATAAAATTTACAGCGAAGTGGATGATCGTATGGATTCGCGAAGAAAAGCTAGAAGGTATGCATTTGATTTGATCTTAGGAGAAAATATAGGTATGTTTACTAAATATGTTGAAATAGGGAAGCACGCGAAAAGCGAGAGCAAGATGAGGATGAAGCAAAAAATCCCAAAGTGTCAAAGCAGTTTGCAGATCTTACACGTGCTTTATCAACAGTTTCTGATGAGCAGTGGGCAAGTATCCCCGAGGTTGGTGACCTAACTGGTAAAGGACGAAGAGGACGTAAGGCAGTGCAATCAGAGCGGAGGTTTTATGCAGTTCCGGATTCGGTGCTCACAAGTGCACGCAATCAAACATCGTATGAAAATTCGATTAATGATAGTGACGGCACAGCCTCTACAGTTGACGGGACTATTACAGATTTTCGGCAAATAGCAGAGGCAAAAGATAAGATGTTAGGCATGCGCCTGGATCAAGCTGGAACTGATTCAGTCATTGGTTCTACGAACATTGATCCCAAAGGCTACTTGACATCCCTCTCTAGTAGCTCGGTTGCTACCAGCTCTGAAATGGGAAACTTATCAAAACACAGAGAGCTACTGTCGTCTGTTATCAAAGCAGATCCAAAGCATGCGAATGGTTGGATCGCAATAGCTAAGCTGGAGGAGCAGAATAATAAGATGGCAAGCGCCCGCAAATTCATACAACAGGGCTGTGAAAATTGCCCTAAGAGTGAAGATGTATGGATGGAAAATATGAGGCTGAACTCGACATCTGATGCCAAAATTATCGCAGCGAAGGCTGTGCAATATCTCCCAAGGAGTGTGAACATCTGGATGGAGGCAGTAAAGTTGGAGTCAGAAGCTGTCAACAAGAAGAGAGTTTTACGCAAAGCCCTGGAGAGCATACCTCAAAGTGTCACATTATGGAAAGAGGCAGTCAATCTGGAGGAAGATCCAAGCGATGCTAGAATACTTCTCTCTCAGGCGACAACTCTGATTCCTTTATCAGTTGAACTCTGGATTGCTCTTGCCAAACTAGAAACTGCCGAAAATGCTCGGAAAGTTTTGAATAAGGCTAGACAGGCCGTTAGAACCTCACATGAAATCTGGGTTGAAGCCGCCAAGCTCGAAGAGAAGGAAGGAAACAGCAGCAAAGTTGACATGGTTATCGGAAGAGGTATATCTGAACTTCAACGTCGGGGTGGTATGCTGAATCGCGATGGCTGGATCTTGGAAGCCGAAAAGTGCGAGAGAGACGGAAGCGTAGCAACATGCCAGGCTATTGTGATGGCCACTCTAGGCTATGAGCTAGATGGTGAGGACCGAGAGTCGATATGGCTTGAGGATGGGCAGCGCTCTTTTCAAAAAGGATGCCATGAAACAGCGAGAGCCATATACGCGTATGCTCTTCAGCAGTTTCCTTTTAAGATTGACTTTTGGAATCAAGCTATTTCGCTGGAGAAGTCTCAAGGATCATCGGAATCTTTGTTCGAGATACTAGAGAAGGCTGTAACGGCGTGCCCGGAATCTAAGGATCTTTGGTTGCGGTACTCGAAGGAGCGTTTGCAGGCATCTGATGTTGATGGTGCCCGTTCAGTGTTAGAGCGAGCATTCGAGCATAATCCTAATGACGAAGATATTTGGCTAGCGGCTGTTGATATTGAGGTTGAAAATAGCGAATATAATAAAGCGCGCATCTTACTTACACAGGCACGCTCTGGAGCAGGAACTGAACGTGTATGGGTGAAGTCAGTGGTTCTCGAACGTCAACTTAAGGATTCTGAAGCTGCGCTTCTACTCGTTAATCATGGACTTCAAGAATTTCCGCGTTCTCCCAAGCTATGGACCATGAAAGGCCAAATTTACGAGGCTGATGGACGTGCATCTCAAGCTCGCGAGGCTTACATTTCAGGAACCAAAGCTTGCCCCAAGTCGATTCCATTATGGCTCCTGCTATCGCAGTTGGATGAGAATACAATTGTCAGATGTCGCTCAGTGCTTGAACGTGCCGCATTAGTTAATCCCAAAAACCCTAGTCTATGGCTCCAACGCATCAGAGTCGAACTGCGAGCCAAAAATACCAGTCAAGCTAAAGCGCTGGTGGCAGTCGCACTTCAGGAATGTCCTACATCTGGTGCAATTTGGGCTGAGAGTATCGTGATGGAACCTCGAACTCAGAGAAAACCCCGATTGATCGATGCTTTAAAGAAATGTGATAATGACTCTGTGGTTATTGCGGCTATTGCAAAGTTATTTTGGACCGAGCGTAAGCCTGATAAGGCAAAATCTTGGTTTGAGAAAGCCGTTAAGGCGGATTCTGATTATGGCGACCATTGGGCGTATTTGTACAAGCTTCTAAAGACACAAGAGGCAACCACAGAGCTGAAAGAGTTGACAGACCAGTTTCTTGCTGCAAATCCTAGACATGGGGACATATGGCCGAAGATATTTAAGAATGTAAATAATTTCAAAAAGTCGAAGTTGGAACTGCTTGAGTTGGCAGCCTCCGCTTTACGGGTGTAATTGTATGCGACTATCTGGATCTAAGTTGTGTATTATAAGTACAGTTGCATAATTGATATGGACTAAAAACCTGAATATTAGTACAAAAAAATTAAAAATCATCGTTATCGTCATCCATGCCATCTTCAAATCCCCAGTTGTCAGCAGCCAGTTCATCTGCGCCTCTCTGCACTTCTGCCAAACCGCTTACTTCATCCACATAGCCACGCACATTCAAAGCATTCTTCACAAATTCCCAGCCCTCTCTCCTCCACAGTTTTAGAATAGATTCCGAGCACGCTGAACAGTGCTCATAATTGACGCCAACGATGTTCATCTGCTGGAAGCGACGCAGAAAGCCTCTAATCTGATGAGGAATCTCCCCAAGTGGATTCTCAAACGAATCATCGGACCCTGTAGAGTTTTCTAAAGTAGATTCTCCAGATATAGGAGCCGCAGGGCCAAGAGGGTGTTGCATTACAGACACAAACAATTCGGTCGCTAGACCACCTGCTATCAGTGCTATACCTGGCCGAGTCACAGTGCACATCTGATCCAAAGTCCTGTCAGATAAGCTATCTGCAGGAGCGTAAATATCATTGCAAAAATAGCACCCTAGTCGACTAAGAGAGGGATCAATGTTTGGCACACCATGTCTCATGACTACAAAGCTATCAAAACCTAACGCGGCATTGATCACTATCTTCCCTAGTGCTGCTGATATTACTGTTGGCAGCCACCTCGATTCCCTGCTGTCCATAAGTAAGAAAATTGCATCGTGTGTCGCTATAAGCTCTACTAGCGTCTGATATTCCTCCTTCTGTTTCTCCTCATTGGTTATAGGATGACCTGCCATCGGGATTGAAATGTTATATCCCCTACTGTCCACTCCAGGATAAATTTCTTTCAAACTGCGCGCAGCCTGTGTTGCTTTAGGAGCTCCGCCATTGAGACTGTCCTTGAATGTATATAACGATTGCCGAACCGGATTGGAGAAAGAAACCGTGGAATTATCAACAAACGCAATAGTACGCACACCCCATCCCTAGTTAAAATCTAATCAATAATCGTTCTCACAGAAATGTTTGAGCAATTGGCACCTACCATCAAAGATCTTGCAACATAGCTCCCTAGTGTACCAGCTCCTAAAAGCAAACATCTGCTATGTTTAATTTTGTCAATATCAAGGGTAGGCGCGATTCTCCACCTCACCAGCTGCAGATTCAAGTCCACCGCTTGGTCAGCTAGTCTATATAAGCATACGCATTAGCGGCAAATTTTTCAAACAAGTAGCAGCCAGAAAACATACTTTAAGGGATCTAAGAGAGATGACAAATCTGCGCTTTTCGGGACCAGCCGATTCTGAATGTTTCTCTCCCATCCACTGACACGAGGAGTAGTTGTCTCATCCACTGATCCTATATTGATAAATTTCATCCACACACTGCGCGACGCAGCTGATAATGAATCTATATCTCTATAACATAACACTTTAACTCTTTTATGACGTTTCTGAGCAATATAAGCCAGGAAATTCCGCAATGGCCAACCAGGACTATCAGCAAGCGAAGACGGATCATAAAATCCCACAGTTATCTCATCATCTGGCCCATGATTTCCGAAAAAGTCGTCCCACTGACTAAGTTTTCCTACATCCCATGAAGTTTGCCCAGCTTTCAAGATAAAGAATCCTGCTTCGTTAAGTGACACGGATTTACGCCAGTCTGCAATGGAACTATGAGGATTGATCTCAGAGAAGTCAGAATCCTTAAAAGACGCCTCGTCATCATTGAAGAACTCCCAGTCGCTATGCAAGGCAGGAAAAGCAAACCAGTAGTAATATTTGTACTTTTTGAGATCAGAGTAGCATAGCAAGTAGAACGAAGCAAGAAGCGAGGGATCAGCCGAGACAGTGTCGTCTAAAATAGCACTCCAAAGCTAGAAGACACAGACAGTTAGAAGACTTGTAGGTCAATGTACGGTATCATATTACCCTTTCTCCAAGTGTTTGCATTAACGCTGTCTTATCGATAGCCTTGAATTCCTCGATAGTGTTCAAATTCCGCAGCTGTCCAGATGCTGCGAGATCTCTCGAATCGGGGACACTACAGACATCTTAGATTGTTCTGGATTATTCCCATGAATACATCTAGCAACATGCCACTTACCTTTCAGTAAAGCCCTGCGTAAATCCACTACCGTCGAGAGTTATAACTCCATTGCTTGCGGATGTGTTTGACACTGGCACATTATAGAACGCGTGTATTTGCCGCTCTGTAGTATCCAGTTTGTACTCGGTGAGCTTCTTGTCCGAGAGTACCTGGAAAAATGAAGGATCAACAAAAGATCTAAAAGGAAGAAACTGTGGAGTCTTCATATGTGATTATATTCGCAAGACTAATGTATAGTAAACCAAATTGAGAGAGATGGCGAATCTAGCATACGGATTTCCCATGTGACGTCAACAACACTCAACTAGGCTAAGTTATTTACTAAGTCATTAGTAACACGACTTGTATTTTCTCTACAACTCCACTCTAAACAGTGTTCGAGATGCTTGATAGATGCCAGAGGATATCGTTCTAAGATGAAAATCTGTTGTATATAATTCGTTGGCATGATATATAATTACAAAAACCAAAATCTCTCTGTAGCTTCATTTTTGTTGTGACAATATTACGGAAATTCTAGTCTCATGAACAGCCTCTCTACTTAAATCGCTCCAGCATATCATTGAAAGCTCTCAGACGACCAAGAATACCGCCATCACCACATACTAATGGAGAAATACGAGCAAGTTCTGCAGTAGAGATCCGTGTTGCGGATTTGTCTCCTCTAGCCATGCTGGCGCTCCTCTCTCTAAAAGCCTTAGCAGCACGACTTCGAATATCTCCAAGGGCATCAAATACTTCACTTGCAACTCCTTCATTCAAGACACTTCTCTTATTCTGCATGTATTCATCTCTCACGGTCGTAACTTGATCCTGCACGTTTTGCCGCTCTTTACGCAGACTCAGTAGCTGATCCCGCAAGCTAGCCACTTTCCTATCAGTTTTCCTCACCGAACGAGACAGAATTCCATGCGCATCTACTACATCGCACAAAGCAGAAAATCTGGCTTCCACTTCTTCCCCGTAGGCTTCAATCACCCGCCTGTTAAAAACAGCCACTTGCACTAATGCCGCAGTTGCTAGTTGCTCAGTAGTTACTCGGTTTACAACATCCACTCCAGAGAGAAATGGTGCTCCGCGGCCACCTCTGGATTTTGGAAGCTTGTAAGCAATTACACGAGCGCCATGTGTCCCAGGCAAGCGATCTTTTTGAACACTGGATGTATGTGATCTACGGCTAGCTTGCTTGTGGGTCGATTTCGCCGAGCCTGCATTTTTCTGTCGGATCTGAGATTTTTTGTGATGTTCACGAGCACGGGGATGCAAATTCAACGCAGATTCATTATTCTGAGTTAGCTGATGCGGCGGCTGCTGCGGCTGCTCTATATCTTCAGTCTGTGTTTCGTTCGCAGATTGCTGAGCAGGCTCAGGCGCACGAAGGGGTGAATCATGACTGCTCACCGCCTCAGCCACCGACAGGGCTTGAGACCTCTGTAATATATCTGCTCCCATGACCCTATTTCTGTTTAAAGAGGCACCAATTCTGGGTGGAACTGGAGTTTGTTCGACGGTGATGCTAGTGGAAGTTCGTTTTGGAGTCCGGGATTCGCGTGCGGACGGCTTTTGAGAAGACTTCTGGGCGGATTTCTGAGCAGACTTTTGCGCGCTTCTGATTTCACGTAAAGTTCGACTACCACCCTTTTGTATAGACTTGGGTGTTGGGTTCTTTGTATATGAGATTGAAAACATAGACTCGGTGACTTGTCGGGCCCTAGATCGAACAATGGCAGTTAGGTGCCGTGGACGCGTGATTACCGTGAGCAAACCTACCCAGAGCCACGAACACGCGCAGCAATGCGCTCTCTTCGGCTTGCTATTCCATCCATCGTAGCTGCGGAGTCTCTCTACCCTGAAGCGCTGTTAATACCAAGTTCTCTGTTCGAGACACAGGAGGAATGAAAATAAGCCCGTGTTCGCGTTCTTGTTTACTTTTCGCGCCAAACTCCCAGCGGCAGCATATCACCTAACCCCGCCACCACTCCGGGCCTTATTTAGTAGGATCAATAGTAGCAATTTATTTTAGCATTCAATTAGAATTCAGCTCCAAGAGATCAAAACAGTCGACAACATTCAAACAGCAATATAATCCGAGTCTGAATTTTGGCAAAGCGTGTTGAAGGACTCAAGTTTGAGAAATATTGCTCGAATACGTCCAAGTTACACGCTGAACGCTTAAGAAGCAAGAGGATATCGATAATCGAAGCAGCCAAAGGGCAAAGAGTCCGCTCCACTCAAACAAATGCTGTTTTTAGATCAGATTCGCTCACTATGGAAAACTCCACAGAATACTGAATCCTTTATTTCGGTCGCATCGCCACAGTATTCAGAAGTCATCCTAGATCCTGAAACCGTAACCTTTTTCGAGACTACCACGTCGTCGCTGTATCGCCAAAAACTACAGAAAACGATGCAAGAATATGGGTTTTCAAATGAAGACACCGAGGAAATTATAAACGAACAAATATTCAGGGCGAGACCAGTAAGCAGTTCCAAAAGAGCTGCAACAGTTGCGTTGGTTGCGGAGCAGAACTGCGACGAATATCGGACAGGAACGAAAACTAGCAAACAGTATGACGAGTGCTTCCAAACCCAATATGTAAGTCTGCTCGCGTTTTAAGCTGGAATTTGAATCTTTTGCTAATATGGTCTACAGAAAATGTTATTAGATCTTGGTCATAGACTACGGCAAGCGAATGGTAAAGCTGATCTGATAGTCCAGCAAAAGTGCTACGAGAAGTATACAGACACACACACAGATAAAGGACCCGTCTAGTACTTTTTTCACTTCGAGTCACAACTAATTCAATTCTTGAATATTTTTCATTGTTTTTGCATATCTTAAGCATTAAAAGTCGACAAACCATTACGTTTCTCATCTTCAACAGAGCAACCTAAGCCCATAAACGCCTCAAATAAAACCTGCTCATAAACTATGCTGACATTGAATCCAGAAGCACGAGCTTCCTTGCTCGCTTCGACATTGTCCAGGAATGGATCAAAATAATGCGCCTTTGCTTTATAAAAACCATTCACAAATTCCTCATTGGCAAGAGCATCAAAACGCGCGTCGTCAGTCAGACTTGTACTATTATTTGCCTTTATGCGTTGACTGATCATTGACAGAGCGGTATTTTCGAAAGAAGCGGACGCAGCTGCATCACGAGGGCCTCTTCTTGCCGTAGACTTCTTAAGATCAAGTCCACGTTGTAC
The DNA here is from genome assembly GCA_030572775.1 of [Lipomyces] yamanashiensis. Lineage (NCBI taxonomy): Eukaryota > Fungi > Ascomycota > Lipomycetes > Lipomycetales > Lipomycetaceae > Myxozyma > [Lipomyces] yamanashiensis. The sequence continues at coordinate 19,499 of JAJMBS010000025.1, forward strand.
CATAGCTGTCGCGCGCTTGACGATGCTGTCGGCGTCTCCATCTTTGGCGGTGGCAAGATCTTGAATGATCTTACGATCTGCCGCTCTCTTTAGCTCTTGCTCTGCAACACTCTCTTCGATTGCTGATAGCCGTTGATTTCGCCTCCGTTCTTCTTCTAGCTGCTTAATTATTTCGGCCTTCTCGTCTTCTTGATTTGCAAGAGTGGCGTTCGCTTTGATTGCAGATTGATTGGCGACTCTATATTCATTTAGATTTTTCTCTGTCTCTTCTTCCTGAACGTGATTAACCAAATTGAATATCGCAGTCTCAACTTGCTCAAGGTAGTTATTGTATTCCTCTAACGACTCAAATTCTTCTCGTCTGCGATTAAATGTTTGAGCAACGCGTTTGCGGATATCAACCTCTCTCTCCACCTTAAGATCAGCAAATGTCTGACGCTTGAATTTATTTTTGCGCAAGGTCATGTCGCAACCAAATATGGGACACTTCGCTGGACCTTGTGAAAAGATACGGTCAACGCAGGACTCGCACATTCGATGGTAGCATTCTGTATTAATCAAAAATCGCATCGAAGGATTCATGTACGTATCCAATCTGCACACAGGACAAACCTCTGCAGTCAAATATTAGTCATAGTCTTGAGCTATATTACAATATACCCTACCGTCCTCCGGCTTTTGGATGGCCCCCAAAGTAGACATTACTACCGCTGATAAATGGAGATCATTCACGTATAGCTTACAGTGAGAGATTGATGGTGGGAGATTTAAGCTGTGAGCTAAAAGTTCAGGTCACGTGACGAGCGTGACGCGCGTAGTAAACAGCATATGAGACGGGTGTTCTTGCTAGATGCGAGATCATCGAAACGGCTTCGGGCAGAGCAAGCGATCTCGTTAAGATCTCTTCTTCACTCTCCTTTTCTGTCTCTGTAAATATATTCATAGTTTGATATCTTATCTGCTTGGATAGTACAGCAATGGGACCGGTCGATGCAGTTTTGTCTGCGTTGGGGGGCTATACGTCTGCGAGAATATACAACGCTCTGCGTGGATATACAGACCTTTCCTATCTCGATCCTGAGCTAGATATTGCGCTTGTGACCGGAGGTTCCAATGGTCTCGGTGCTAATCTTGTCAAGAAATTGCATGAACGCCGGGTACCTGTTGTCGTTCTTGATCTGGAGGTTCCGGAGACGTGTATAGAAGGTGTATACTACATCAAGTGCGACATCTCAGTCAGGGAGCAAGTTTTGGACGCAGCACAGGTCATACAGGCAGAGGTAAGCTGATGCATATATTGAAGAAGCTGGAGTTATTAACTGGAAATTCTGTCATAGATTGGAGAGGTCACCATTGTCATTAATAACGCAGCTGTTACGCAAGGCCGAACTATACTAGACTTGACATTTGATGAGATCGAAACGCACGTTCAGCTATTGACTAAGATATACTCGAAGATATTGCTGAGGCAACTTGTACTGACTGCGTTTTTTGCCATTTAGCTGTCTCAAAGTTAACCTTGTTTCCCAATTTTACACAGTGAAAGCATTTCTTCCGGGAATGCTGAAGTTAAAGCGCGGATATTTTGTGATTGTTGCCTCTGTAATGGCTTACATAGGACCTGCAAAGCTCAGTATGATGGTTTAAAAGAAGAATGGCAAATTTTATTGCTGTTGACTGACTTATAATCAATTCTTTAGGCGCGTACGCCGCATCCAAAGCCGGACTGCTAGGCTTATTTGAATCTCTCACATACGAGGTAGGTCCCAACGCCGAATTTGATTCTGGCATTCGTACGCTGCTAGTGACCCAAGGACAAATGGCAACCAATTTGTTTGAGGGTGTTCAGAACCCTCACACATTCACGGCATCTGTATTGGATAGCAGCGATGTCGCCGATCGAATCATGGTTGCTCTCTTGCGAGGCGAACAAGGACGAATCACCATGCCAAAATATGCAAAACTAATGCCGATTGTGAGAGTTCTACCACGTTCCATTGCGAGTCTAGTTCGCTATTTGAGTGATATAGACAGAGGTATGGACCATTATTTAGGGAGTACCATGCCTGTAAATAATGCAAATGACATTAATGGCTCTGCTTAACAAGTGGAGTATGCATGCTCTGAGATAGCTGATCCGATTTGTGCACACATGGCTCCTGTTTACTGCTATTAATTGCTATATATCTGCTCTGATTGCTTTATAATTTGCCTTAAAATGATTCGCATGCTATAGAGTTGCTTAATCTATTTATCTTATTTTCATCGCTGCTAGTTGAGAGTTGACTGCATTAAATGGCGCCGATATTTTTATTATTAATAAATGTATGATATGTACAAATTCTGTGAAACCTTTTTAGAATCCCACATATTATATAAAGCAAATGCCTTGACTGTAGCTCAATCTCCTCAGGGCAGAACGTAAAAGACTCATAGACATTTGCACTAATTGAGCTTCCAACATAGATTATGTGGGGCCACTGGCTTTATCTCCAAAATATTTATTCTCTTTCTTGCATTCTCATCGGTTGCCCTTTATTTGTATAGCAACTCTCATGACTGGAACCGACACAAAGCCTGGCCACCTCTTCCAATTGCAGCAGCTTCACGACACTCCAAAATCCCCTTGTCGGTTCGCAAAAACATAACTTCGCCGGGAACAATCGGCCTGATATTCTTAACTGAAAGCCCATGAATCAACGAATGAATTTCATTTTTGGTTAATGTGAATCTCTTCTTGGGAGAAGACACCATAGCTCCGGTCTTCAGTACGGGAACGCCATCCTTATACTTCATCGTAATCCACAGCCTCCGAGAGGACGCATCAGTGTGTTCAATCTGATTCGGTGTCATATCCGGACCTTTCAAATTTCCAAGATGCACAGAGCTGACTATACCGTGTCGGTACAAGCCAAGTACAACTCCGAGATGTATTTTTGTGTATTGCACGGAGGTCAAGGGCGTCAATGCTTGCGAGCAGTTTTTCAGGTGCGAGCACACGGCTGCTAGATTAACAAGAGACATTGAGACGATGTCCTTCAAATAAAAATGATTTTATCAGAACAATCGAGCGCGAAGAACGCTGAACTTGGCTGGGTAGAGTCGAATAATCTTTGAATGTTGTTGAACAATGCTTTTGAAAGCTTCCGAAAAATTGACCTCGTTGGCAGCGGAGAAATAAAGTTTAAACTCATGCTTACCAGTGAATTATGTAATGTTGAGCATTTGATGAGTGCTGCTTAACCGTCTATAAATATATTACTACTACTACTTTTCTTGCTTCGAGTTTGTATTGAAATAGATCGCTATTAGTAAGTTACTGGCTTCAGCTTGTAATACTCAAATTAAAAATACATGTTTAAGGCATTAAAATAGCTATGCGCTGCCGATGTTTACAGTACTGGTTCTAGGCATTCAAATTCACATATGGCTCATTAATTGCAGTGGTGTCACTACTACAAACAAATCACTATTAACACATCTCTCAGTATTCATTGTCAGTAAGACTGATCAAATAACACAACACATAATAAAAAATTCGTTATAGAGTACGCATCGTCTTCACATATTTCCGCGCGCAGTAATATATAAAATAAGTAGGCAGAGAAGTTAACCTCGCCTAAAAATATCATTGCCAGATTTCATACTTAATAGCTGTGGATTATTTTTCAATCGTCTCATTGGAAGTTTCTTCCTTTACAACAAATACTTCAGAGACAGCATCTGGCAATAACTGTGGCACCTCGTCTTCCGTGGGATCAATAATTCGAAAGACAGACTCGTCACTGTTGGGACTCAGCTGCAGTGGACGTAGATTGGTTCTTCCCCAATGATTAACTGAACTCTCATAAACAATAACAAAGACCTCTGCGTTCTTTGCTGCAAGGACCGCCAGGTTCTTCTTCCACATTATTCTTCCACCAGTACCTCGCGTTTCCTTCTTCGCATTATATTTCGTTACAGATAGACCATCGCCTCCAAACTTCATATTCCTCCAGAGAACAACAGCTTTGTCAATACCAATCTCTGGGGGCAAAACACGCAAGATTAGCTCCTCGATGTCAATCGTCTCAAACGCGCGAACAGTGACCGGGTGAAGCGTACGCTGAAGCACGCAAAAAATCCAGAGCGTATTTTCATGACATGGTCTAATTGTAACAATGTTTGGACTCAAGCGAGGATGGGTGAGGTGCTTCTTCTCCGGTAAAAGCGGAGCAAGCAGGGTGATACAAGCCTGATAAGTAAGACTGAAAGGCTCACTGGCGGCTTTCAATGCAGCTTCATCGGGAGTTAAAGCAGACATACGGCCAGGCCTATATAGCTTACTATCTTGCAGAGTTACTGTATCCTCAGGCATGACAGTTACCTGTTGCTGAAAACGAAGCGCTGGACGAGGCGAAGGGACGGAGATAAACGGCTGAGCTGCGTTTGCGGCATTGGTACTAACACCAAGAGGCATCACCGTAGACTGCTTGACTGCCGAAGAATAAGTACGAGATTTTTCCGCCTGAGTGCCACCAGAATTTTCCTTGGAAGAGAGCGGAGTGGAATGATTCACGGTATCCGAAGGTGACGGGCCAGACGTATTTTCTCGCGGCAATGAAGAAGTTGGCGATGTAGGCATGAACACAGAGGAAGCAGAAGACGTAGTGCTGTTCAGGCCATGCGATTCAAAAGAAGAAACACGCGACATGGATACCTTTTCCTCTGGCATGAAGAAGATAACAATGCGCATGTTATCCTCGACTAAAGATTCCCAATACTCAGGGTAGATGACTGCACCGCCAGAGATTGGACCTACCGGATTTCCATCAATACCAAGAGCTGTGGTATCGTAACGAATCTGTATACGATGAAGAAGATCAGGCGAGTATAATCTAGAGAGCAGCATTACAAGACCCTATAAGCCCATCAAGTCAGTAAAATTGTTCTGAGAGGGCTAGCGACTTGACTAGCTTCAGTGAGTCTCAGAACGGAATAATCAAATACTTCGTTGGTGTGAACTTTAGACAAGGGCAAGACAAATTGCTCCTCATCGGTTCGAATATAAATCTTTTTGCGGGGAGGCGAGACGTTTGAGACGGAAAGGTTTTCTAGTCGTTGCTCCATTCTACTGCCAGGGCGGCGGACAATCGAAGGCGATACAGAAGACGAGTCCAGTTCAACAGAAAAGGAAGAGATATTATCAGCAGATACAGAGGAAGAGTTCACAGGATGTCCTCTAGAGTAGTAAACAGAGCCAGATGGCACAGGAGCAGAGAGTTGCTCTGAGGAGTGTTGACGCTGAGCTTTGTGTTGTTGTTGTTGTTGTTGTTGTTGCTGATCCATTGGATCTATGCCGTACGGATTAAGAGGATGTGATGCCGGATGGAAAAACGACATTACACTCGATCAGAAATCAATCTGGCTACGAGCAATTCAGCAGCAGAAAGTAAATAGTGCGTGAGCAAACAGTTGAGGAAGAGGTAGGATCGTGAGCACGAGCAGCGAAGTTAGATCGGGTAACTTCATTCATTTTGTTTACAACTTACCGCATTAGTACTAGTTGTAACTGACCATCAACCTAACAGTCGGCGAACGTTTCTTTTAATTTAAAACTAGTTTTAGAAACAGATCGAAGTAGATCAATTATTCTCAGATTTTATAACATTGATATTAAAGTGGCGGGTGAAACATAGGGAACACATACACGCCGTCACCTCTGTCCACTGCCGCCAAATACACAAACCCCTTGTTTATGCAAGCGAAGAAGCTCATCCAGTCTCGCAGCTTTTCGTGCGCAAAAATTCAGAGGAAGAGCAGTCCACAGCAAGAGAGAGACCAGTGCCCAGTCCACGACAGCACGAAACAATGAACCGGGTTCCACGAGTTGTGTCGACTGCGCTGTCCTGCAAGACATTCACAGCGACTGCTGCTGCGACTCAGCTAAGGCAATTCAGCTCTACAGCACTGCGGACGGTTGATAAGTCCGCCGATGAGCGGATTGCTGCTTCAATCCGCGCGCACAATGAGGATTACGCGCGTGCGAACGAGTACGCAGCCGAGCAGCGCGCGCAAGCAAAAGCTGCTAAAGATGCATCTCAGTTGCGGTCAGGCAGGACTAACGAATCCGGATCCACCGCGCGGGAGAAACGAAAGATTGGGGCTGCTTCAAGGGCCGCGAAGAACGCTGCGCGAGCAGAGGCGGCAGAGCAGCACCGGCAGCAGCAGCGACGCAAAGCCTTTGCTTCTGGTCCTATCGACCCGAACGTTGAGCCGTTGGTTCGATCATTCAGAGGCGAACACTGGGATTTGCAGCCACGGCCGCCGATTACACCTGCGCCGATTACGATTGTGACGCCAGATGACCATCCGCTTTGGCAATTCTACCGCACAAAGGAGAGCCCTCTCACGCTCCCGTCAGTTTACGACAACTTGGGACGGTCATGGGGCGTTGCTGAACTCAGACGAAAGCAGTATGAGGACCTTCACACGCTCTGGTACGTCTGTCTACGCGAGCTCAATTTGCTCAAGACCGAGGTTAGTGCGTTGCATCGTGTGCTTCGACGAGGACGTGTCGAATCCGCCAAGAGCATGATGCGCGAACCTGTAGAGTCAGTGCAGATTACTATGAAGAATATCCGCACTGTGTTGCTTGAGCGATACAAGGCGTGGGAGGGCGCACAGGAGATCATCGCCAGCACTGAAGGCGGGTTGGAGGCAATTGAGCAGGCGTCGATAGAGGAAGATGAGATCGTTGGCGAGGATGTGTTTGACAAGCCTCAACAAGAGGAAGAAAAGGCACTATAATTAGTTTTGTAAATAGATTGAATGTAATTATACTGCACATACGAGAAACAAATAATCACGAGATGAAAACTAATATATTGCTCGATTCTAAAAGGTTATAATCATGTATAGAAAGAAATCGTTGTATATATTGTATATATTTCACTAACATTCAGCTCAAAAAGAACTGTAAACCACTGTAAGGCGATAAGACGAAACAAAACCCATGCAAATACCCATAGTCGATATAGTCACTGCTTATACTTATACGACATGTCATCATTCTTCTCTCATAAAGACAAATTGCAAACCATTTTAAAAAATAATAAACCGTACAATCAAACATATGTAACCAACAAAATTTGTATATAAAAAAATCAATAAGCAGGCTTAAGCGGCATCAGCGCTCATGACGGGAGCCTTTATCCGAGTAGCCTGAGAGCCAGCACGGACAATTGAATTCTTCTCTGAGTCGAGCTTGATGGTAGAATCTTTGTTTTCACGCTGGGCCATCTTCCATACTTCGACTTCCATACCACCACGGATGACACCAACACGCATGGTAGCGAGCAAGTTGTGTCCAGCGTTGGAGTGGTCGTAAACACCACCGTTGAAGATTGCGGTAGCATCCTTGCCAATTCCGGACTGGATAAGTGCCTTTCCACCAGGGTGGCTGTCGATGAAGTTGGTGACGTCGTGTACGACACCGGCGATGAGAACTAGAGCACGCTCCTTGGACTGGATCTGGAAATCTTCAAACTCCATGACGGGGAGCTGCTCAAGAGGAACACCCCAGTTCAAGCGGGAACGCCACTTGTCAAGCTTCTTCTGGCGCTGCTGAACGATACCCTGTTCGATGGCGTTCTGAGAGAAGGTCTTGAGGTCTGAGGCGAGACCAACCTTCTTCAAACTCCAGATGAGCCACTTGGTAGGATCGTACTGGTACCACTTGATGGCATTGCGGTAGTCGGAAGGGAACTCGTGGTGAAAATTGTGGTATCCTTCACCAAAGGTGACGAGGGCGGTGAGAACGTGGTCACGGGGGGAGCGACGGTCGTCGAACGGCTGGTCACCGATCCAGTGAGCGAGAGAGTTGACGCAGAAGGTGGCGTGGTGGACGACGGTAAGACGAACGACACCAGCCCAGATAAGGCCACCCTTCCAGTCTCCCCAGCCAAGTCCAGCGACAGTCATGGGGAAAAGGAAGCCCATGACAGTGAGGACGAGGACGTAGTTGCGGTGCTGCCATCTGACTACGGGATCAGCGTTGAGGTCAGAGATGTCGACACGGCCAGCTTTCTTGGGGTTCTTGACGAAGACCATCCAGCCAAGGTGGGAGTAGAGCAGACCACGACGGACGTTATACGGATCCCGGTCGGTGTCGGTGTAGCGGTGGTGGACACGATGTCCGGCGGACCACCAGCGGATGGAACCCTCGACGGCACCACCACCGAAGGCGGCGAAAACGATGCGGAGGGGCAGACGAGCAGAGTAAGCGCGGTGCGACCAAAGACGATGATATCCGCCGGTGATTGAGATACCGGTCATGTAGTAGTAGAAGAAGGCCCAGATGGCGGTCTTGAGGCAGAGCGGTGTGAAGACGGCCCAGGTGCAGCCGACGACGGGGATGATGATGATGAGGATGACATTGAGCCAGTTAATGTGCTGGTACCAGTTCTTAAGAGTGAAGGGCTGCTCTGTAATGTGGACGTAGTTCTGCTTCGCAGGGACGGCGGAAGCCGGGGCGGCGAAGGATTTCTCAGCGTCGGCAGCGGCGGCGGCGGCAGAGCGCTGGCGGAGCTCAGCAGGGGCGAGCTCAGGCTGCGACGACGAAGTCTGGGCGGCCATTGTGTGTTCTACCTGTGACGGACCAAAGAGATCAGGAAGCACTGCACAACTAAAGTGGAAGTGCTGGAGTCTGAGAAGATGGCAGATGGAGAGAGAGGAAGAAGGAAGAGAGACGAGGAGGAGGAGATCAGGAAGATTTAAGCAGACGAAGTGGCAGGAAGCTGTTTTTTTGGGCGGTGCGGCGCTGGAGATCCCCAACAGTAATTTTGGCTCAATCAAGGCGTGTTGGGACTTAAAATCACGTGAGATCACGTGTTGAATGTGAGTGTAATGTCGGGAAGGTACAAGGACGCAGGAAGTGGTCGGGTTTTCCCGGGTTTTGTTTTTTTGTTTGCTGAAAAATATTGATTGTTTATTTCAGCAAAATCAGGCGATTGTTTCTGATCAAAGAAACACACAACAAACCAACAAAAATCTGTCTCGCCAGCCAGGCTTTTTATCAATCGCATGTTCCTTCTTCCGTTTCCCCATCTGATACACTGCATCCAAACAGCTAATCGATTACTCAGCAACCCAGCCTTGCCTGTCGTTGCCAGCGGAGGGCTCGCCACCTGTCTTTAATTATGTAATATATGACCCAGCTCAGGGGGTGCACGTGATGTTACTCGTCCCCCACACGAGCTGGAGGCTGACCCCACGCAGCGGCCGAATCGCCGCTCTAACAACCAGAAGTCTCCCCCGCAAAAGGCTGCCATCTCCTCCTCCTCTTCCTCATCCCACTATCTGGACTCACTAGACTCACTACTTCTCGTTCGCTCTATCTTCCCCTTTTCACCATGTCCAGAGCTGTCCAGCCCGCCGAGCTCGCTGAGCATCGCTCCGCAAAGTCCTGCTGGGTTGTCATCCACGGCAAAGTCTACGACGTCACCGCCTTCCTCCCCGACCATCCAGGTGGAAAGCGCTCCATCCTCGTCCGCGCTGGTAAATACGCTACCGATGACTTTGATGCCATTCACCCTCCGGGAACTCTCGAGGAAATCTTCAAAGACGGTTCCGGTGTTATCGGTTCCTTCTCTGCAGACTCGGCCGCTGCCCCTCCTCCTCCACCTCCCCCTGCTGCTCCTCCTGCATCTGCTCCTCCTGCATCTACTCCTCCTGCATCTGCTCCTCCTGCCTCTTCTTCCCCTGCATATAAAGAAACCCCCTCTGACATGCTCAACATGGACGACTTCGAAGACCATGCCAGGAGAACCCTCTCCAAGAAGGCATGGGCATACTACTTCTCCGCCTCGGACGACATGTTTTCTAAAAAATTCAACAACGAAGCATTTTCCAAAGTCTTTTTTCGCCCCCGTATGTTCCGCGATGTTTCTAGAGTTGATACCTCTTCCTCCATCGCCGGCGTCAAGACCTCCCTTCCTCTCTTTGTCTGTCCTGCCGCCCTCGCTCGTCTTGCTCATCCTGACGGTGAAAAAGCAATTGCGCGCGCATGCGGCAACCAAGGGATCCTACAAATGGTGTCCAACAATGCTTCTCTGAAGTACCCTGATATCACCACAGCTAAAGTCTCTTCAGACCAGCATTTCTTCTTTCAGCTCTATGTTCAGAATGAGCGTGCGCGTAGTGTCCAGCAGCTTAAGGAGGTCGTTGCCGCTGGATGTCGCGCCATTGTTCTCACTCTTGATGCCCCCACGCCTGGAAAGCGTGAATTTGACGAGCGCGTAGGAAGAGAAGAGGCTCGCGAGAGTGGAATTGAAGAAGAAGAAGCGGCCGCCCCACTATCGGCCAACTCGGGCCGCGGAAGCAAAGAAGACGCTGCTGGTGGGGTTGGACGCGCTCTTTTCCAAGGCACGGCTGGAGATCTTGTCTGGAAAGATCTTCTATGGCTTAAGGCTTTAGTTCCTTCAGACATGAAAATTATTCTCAAAGGTGTCCAGTCTGTTGAAGATGTCATCCTTGCTGCTGAGCAAAAAGACCCAAAGACGGGCAAGAAACTTGTCGACGGCGTCATTATCTCAAATCACGGTGGTCGTGCCATTGACGGTGCTCCTGCTCCATTTATGGTTTTAGAAGAACTAAGGTTATATGCGCCTGAAGTGTTTAAGAGCCTTGAGATTTACATTGACGGAGGTATCCGTCGTGGTACCGATGTTATTAAGGCTCTTTGTCTAGGTGCGACCCAAGTTGGTATTGGTCGTCCTGCTCTCTATGCATTAGCTGGTGGGTTTGGAGAGGCCGGTGTTTACAGAGCAATTCAGAGTACGTATTCATTTTTTTATATAGCCTTTTGTGCATCAGCTAACAATAATGCAGTCTTGCGCGAAGAGATTGAGACTGCCATGAGACTAGTAGGTGCAACTGACCTCAGACAACTTGGACCTCACTTTATCAACACTTCTCAACTTGATGCTATCATTGGACCAACTCCTGCGGCCGCTGCTGCTTCTTTCAAAGCGTTTGCAAAGTCGCGGTTGTAGTTTGCTCTGTCTTGTCATGTGTCTGATGGTTAATGTTTGAATATTTTGCGTAATTTGGAATATATAAAACTCTCATGATATCACTGGACTCTAGACAGCCTTATGCCTGTATCCACTTGCGTATTAACACTTATTCCCTGTTTCTAGACAATCCACACCAATATCAGGCCCATATCTGATTATCTGCATCCACTATCTGCATCTGCAAACTCTATCCGATATCGCGATGCCTGCCGCTAACCCCAACCCTACCCAACTAGTGGTGTGGCCGAGAGTGAAGCCACGACTAAGCAAAGAAGACCAACGCGATACAAACACAGACGGAGTCATCAGAGACGCCTCGACTAAGCCCAATCTCCTCTTTCTCCTCTTCCTTCTGGTTCTTTTCTCGCAATGGCGGAGTCTTTATCTAAGATTACTGCTGCGTTCGAGACTGCAAGAGAGATTACAATGGAGGCAGCGGCCTCTGCGCGGACGCCGGCCCTGGGCGAGGACGGCGTCTTTCGCTCGCGCGACATCAAGCGTTTCCTCAATTCGCGTCATGAGAAGGAAAAGCTGCAGGGAATGAAGGCAATTGCTACTGTGCGTGCTTGTATCATTGATTTTGATGCCATTACGTGTGTTCTTGAGCGCTAACAACTGTGCACAGCTCATGTCCAAAGGCGAGGATGTTACAGAGTACTTCCCCGAAATCGTAAAGAACTCGGCCGCGCAGACACTGGAAGTTCGCAAACTTGTTTATATTTACCTTCTACGATATGCCGAGCGAGAGTCCGATCTGGCTCTACTTTCCATTAATGCTATTCAAAAGTCCCTTGGTGATCAGAATCCGCAAATCAGAGCGATGGCAATCAAAGTGCTCTCCGGCATCAAGGTTCCCAGCATCGCGCCTATCGTACTCCTTGCAATTCGAAAGTCCATTGTGGATCTCTCTGCTGTCGTTCGTCGCGCTGCTGCAGTCGCAATTGGCAAAGCCTACGAACTTGATAAGAGTAACTTTGAAACGCTTGTTGGCTACCTTGCTACTTTACTCGCCGACAAAAGTTACTATGTCATTGGCTCTGCGGTGCAGACCTTTGTCAGAGTCTGTCCTGACAGACTCGAAATGTTCCATATTCATTATCGTCGATACTGTGGTATGCTCCCCGATATCGAGGAGTGGGGATTAGTCTGTCTGCTCGACGTTTTGATGCGATACGTACGTGTATACGTCCCTAAAGGCTCAATGATTAAGAAACCCAAGGACACATTTTATTCCGACGATGAGGGCAGTGGTGATGATCAGCCAGGTGTTTTGGAAGAGGAGTTCGTCATTGATCCGGATTTAGAGCGATTGCTCGCCGCCGCTAAACCTCTATTGCAGAGCCGCAATAGTGCAGTGGTGATGGCCGTTGTCAATCTGTTCAACTCGCTTGTACCCGAAGCAGATCTGTCATTTCTTGGACCTCCACTTGTTAGACTACTAGCACAGCCGTCGGAGATTCAGTATGTCGTAATGACAAATATAGTTGTCCTTGCTTTGACCAGCCAGGTACGTTCATAAGCATATGATTGCCTTACCTGTGTTTTTGTTGACTAATGTTGCTTTTTGTAGGATTTATTTGCGCCATACTTAAAGTACTTTTATGTACTTCCTTCTGACCCTCTTCAAATTGCCAAGCCAAAGATTGAAGTCTTAACTCTCTCCTGCTCCGAGGCAAATGTAGGCGAAGTTCTCTCCGAGCTACAATACTACGCAACCACAGCAGATTCTGCTCTTGTCGCTGAGTCGGTTCGCGCAATTGGTCGATGTGCTCAAATTTCGCCCGCAATAGCGCGCCGCTGTCTTCGATGGCTTCTCAAGCAGATTCACTCGTCTAACCACGTACTGGTTGGTGAGTCGCTGACTGTTATCCGCTATATTATCCAGCTTTCTCCCAGGGATCATATCAAGACCGTCGCGAAACTTGCAAACGCTCTTGACAAGTCTCGTGTGCCTCTCGCGCGCGCAAGTATTATCTGGCTTGTAGGAGAATTTGCGGGAATAGCTCAAACTATTGCTCCCGATGTTCTTCGTAAGTGTGCCAAGGGATTCGTGGACGAGGATGAGATCACGAAATTGCAGATAGTACTTCTTGCCGCTAAAATTTACTCATATCATATTGAGGACCGCCCTATTCCCGAGAAGTCGATGATTAATGGTGAAAATGGTGAGCTTGAGCCGACTATCAAGCCATCATCAGACCCTATTGATTTATTATTTGACTACATCATGCTTCTGGCCCGCTATGACACCTCCTATGATCTTCGCGATCGCGCCCGTCTCTACAAGTCGGTTCTTGACGCTCCCGGTGCTCCTCTTGCCACACTTCTCCTCCAAGCACCAAAACCGTCACCTCATGCTCCATCTCCCTCTCAAGGCAAGGAAGCGTTCCTGCTGGGAAGCACTGGTATGCTCGTCACCGGTCTTGTTACCGCCTCATCGCCTTTACCGTCTTGGAGCGCTGAGACACCTGATCCTTCGATCAGAGACGATGTTAAGGAGGTTATTGAGGAGGATTACACTACTACACGCATTATTCAGTCCGCTATCAAGAAGAGCAAGAAAGCAAAGAAAGCAAAGAAAGCTGAGAAGGTTAAAAAATCCAGCAAGAAGTCGGCAAAAAAGACTGCAGTCGTCGTTGAGAAGAAACCTGCGGTATCCGCGCCTCCTGCTAAATTGAAGAAAGAAGAAGACCATCATGTTACTTTAGACGAATTTTTTGGAGAGCCTTCCGTTAATCAAATGATTAGCGACGGCGAGGACGAAGAAGAAGTTGCAGGTGCTGTTGCCGAAGAAGATGAGGATGAGAGCAGTGCTAGTGAGGTTGAAGTTGTTGTCGAAGTCAGTGAGGACGACTCCGATGAAGAGGACGATGATTCGGATGATTCGGACGAGGACTCTGACGAGGATTCTGATGATGATAGCGATGATGATGACGATGACAATGTTGGCAGTGAGGAAGAAGAAGAGAGCGAAGATGAAGATGAAGATGACGGTGTTCACACCGGTCTCTTGTCTGGCCGCTAAGTGCACATGTTTATAATGTGAATTGTATGTACTTATCTGCATCGATAGTACTTCACAGTGGGTTTATTTTGTATATACATATCTCTATACATGAAATTGAAATTACATTGAAAATTTGTTTCCAAATTTTTAGTTGAATACTCTCATATACATCCAGCACAATGAGTAGACTGCCAGCCCGGCTTGCGCCGCTGTCACGTGTTTGGGATAGGTGAAGGCGGGGAGCATCACAATCTTGCAGAGCAGCTATATCATAGATACACACAGATTCTGTATTGATTGGAGATATCAAACTCCAGCTCATACTGACTATTATTGCACTATGATGACTAGTAGATCAGTTCTGCGTCCGTTTCTTCGGTCTCCTCTCCGGGGATCATCCTGCGAGTGCTCCATCCTCAGGCGGCAGCACAGCAGCCGGCAATTCGCAACGTCGGCCCCGGCTAAGGTATCTGCTTCTGCTCCCCGAAAAACATTTGTTGAATTATCAACTTTAGTAGTTGCTGGGTCGTCAATTATTGCCGGCGCAGCTCTTGCGTATCGGTATAATCCACTACAGCTGTATGCTTTGTTGCAGCCCAAGTTTCCAGAGGCGGGCACACCGGAAGAAGCATATTTCACTCGGATTATCGAAGACGAGCTGCAAAATTCTTTCATAGTCAAGAAAATGCGCAATAATAGCGACTATGTTGAGCGTCGTATGTGGATTGATGTACCAGAGCCGTATCGTGAGTCTGGGTTCTTGTCAGGCACATTAAGCGGCCCTGGCAAGTTTGCGGTGCCAGGAATTGTGTTTGTGAATGAGAAGGAGAAGAAAGTTGTATCTGCCATTCATTGCGGTCGAAAACTATCAGGATTTCCCGGGATTGTGGTAGGTTTCAATTGATGGTTGTGAGCGCGTAGAATATGATATTAATCATAGTACCTGTAGCACGGTGGCCTTATCGCTTCTTTACTTGATGAGTGTCTAGCGCGAGCAGTAAGTTGTTGGATATTTTTTTGATTAATGGTCCGAAGGTTAATGTGTTTAATAGGCTATTCTCCCTCTTCCCGGAAAAACTGCTGTTACCGCGAACTTGACCGTCAACTACCGCAGTCCAACCTTTGCTGATCAGGTCTTGTGCATCGAAACTTATATTACAGAGGTGAGTGTTCTTTTTTTGAATATCTACAAGCACGATGATCAGCGCTAATATTTTGGTGTTTAGAACACTGATAGGAAATCTTTGGTCGCAGGAACAGTGAAGAATGCCAGCGGAGTCAAAGTTGCCGAAGCTACTGGAGTGTTTGTAGTGCCCAAGAAGTACAAGCTTCATAGTTTGGCAAATATGTAGAGCAAGATGTTCTCTAGATTTGTGGAACAGTTTTTAGATTATTGCCTTTAATATATTATAACTAAAGACCTAGTTAGAGGCTATGACTCTGCTGCGTACTTGTTCTTTGCCCATGATAAAAAGCTAGGAGGGTCATTTGAGATGATTTTTGGTAGTGCAATATCTTGCACCCACTTAGGGACCATACCACCACCATCGCTCTGTTGATAATAATCAGCTATATATCCTTTATCCATGATTCAAGTAAATGAAAAGGATACATACCACCAGAGCCATAACCCATTGGATCTTGCCATCCGGTAACTCTTGTACATGCTCAATAGCAGAAAACGCGGCTTTAACGCGCCCAGGGGTCGAGTCGTATACAGCCGGTGTAGAAATAACAAAAAATTCACGCACGTTGAGATCTGGTTGCTTTGCAAACAACCAGACTGGGGTTTCGCGATCGGAAAGTATTCCCCCCATCTTATAGAGAGAGATGACTCCTATGTCGCGTCAGTCAGTACATGTCACTCTAAAACATGGCATGATGAAAACACGGAATAGACAAAGACAGACCTTTCCATCCTGTCTCTCCTCCATCAACCTCCTTATATGATTCAAACCCTTCGATATATTCGAGCTCGTTCTGCGTGTGATCTTCACATAATCCGCTCATAAACCAATCCCACGGCACATCGTGCACTGATTTCCGTGCAAACCACTTTTCACCATACAAATGCCTACTATAAGTCTGCACCGTAATTCCAGATGTCTTATTAAATGTCTTGTGTTTCGTCCATGTTCCGTCGAGGTCTGCAACGATTGAACGCGCCAGCGAGATTGCCGTGCTGGGGGGAACCAGAGAGGATAGAGACTTTGCTTTTAGGTCGTAGACAAAATCAGTAGCCATAGTTGATTTTGAATTGGATTCACACGAGGTCTTTGCCTCCACACTTTCTTCAGAGGGATTTACACGACACGAAGAAATACCAGAGTGGAGCAGTTATTCCACATATTCTCTCCTCGTTGAACTCCAGCGTGCTCAGATACCGACACACACGTGCACTCGCCAAATCCGGTGTTAAACCAAATCTCCGAGGCGTTTGTACCACTCCCATGCCCTTAACTCCATGGGGTTGGGGTAAGTCTGTCGTTATTTAGGCTTCGTTAGTTTGTGTGAGCGTGTGAGAGGAGTTTTGATATCCAGTGTATTTGATTGTGTTTACTGATTGTAATGGCTGTTTAACAGCGCTGCTAATCAGTTGCAAGTCATTGCGCTTTGCAGCAGATTGTTTCTGTGATTTTCAGCGCTCAAAGTTGTATGACTTCGTGATCTTTCGAAATCAGCACATATTCACTGAGCGGCGGTATTGAGATTGCTGCAATATCAAGTAGAATATTCATTCCACGCCTTGCCGTAGACGTGGATGCTTTCTCAAGCTGAATCGTTTATGTTGCATGTCACTGGTGAAAAAGCAAAAAGTCTACAGGGCCAGCTTCGCTTGTTGCTGTCGTCGTTCTTCTGAACAAGAACAGCACACAACTCATATTCACCCCTACTGAAGTTAATGGTAGTATAATGGCTTTTACAACACACGATTCATTAAATGAGAATATAGCTATATTATGAGACAAAACTAAATGCACTTTGTTTTATATACTTCTACTACTCCAGCACTCACATAACACATTTTGTCTTTGCAACTTGTTCTTCACTTTCACACCAATAAATACATTAAAGCAATGCACACATAAAAACATATATTAACAGCAGGACCCATACAACTCGGAATGGTTGATAGTCTATCTATCAAATGCTAAGAAAACAGCGAAAATACAAAAGCAAACGCCAAAAAATAGATATTCAACACACTGGACCGCAAACAAGCAACAGACGTTGACAACTTCAGAAAAAATCAATTATCGGTAATCAACGTCTTTGCCTTGCCGACTGCCTCGGTGATGATATCCAACCACTTCTTTGCGTTTCTAATGTCACGCGCATCCAAAGCTTCGTCCAATCCAGGGAAAGTTGCACCAGCGTAGCCAGTCCAAACACCGGGTGCAAATACAATATGCTTGAACCATTCACGATCATCTAATCCATCAGGATGCAAAAACTGGCGCTCAAATCTCATATATCTAGAGTTGAGCTCCTGAATCTGAACATAAAGTCGCATCTTCTTGTAGCTCTTGAACCACGGGTAATCAGCCAAGTACTCGGCTCGGATCGACTGAGATTTCTGTTCAAACTTAACTGCTTCCTGTAACAATCCATCAAGCGCATTTGAACAATTTCGCAACGACGATGCAATATACCACCATCCAAGCTCAAAATCAGGAAGATCTGCGTCAGAAATTTGCTCGCGATTGATATAAGTGCACTCGCGAATCAAACTGCCGTCCTTGTCCGGACAGTCGTAAACACCACTGTCCATCCAGCTTCGACCAAGTTCAGTACTCTCTGTCGCAATATCGGTAATCTTGTTCTGTATCCGCTCAAAGTAAGATACCAGCGATTGGGCGTACTCGCCCACATCAAACTGAATCACTTCGAGCTCACTCAGCTGCAACACCAAGAGACCCCAAAGCTTGACCATAGTAGAATGGAATTCCCATGTAGGGTCACCATATTTATCCATCCATGCAAACGAGTCGTAGTTTGAGTGATCTATTCGAAGAAAAGTTAGTAATCGAACTCAGTACACAATTCTGGCTCACTCACATTGATAGACTGGATCATTGCGACTTCCGCCAAATCCAAAATCAATAGAAGGAATTCCCAAATGATCAAGAAAAACAGTATAGTCACTTCCAGATCCCAATGATCCAACATGCGCGTTTGAATCCTCAAACCAGTGATCATATACATGTCCACCGCTTGGATGAGGCACTCTCTTGGCAATATCTCTGAATATGGTGCTTAGAAGAGGCGAGGCTTCGACACCAAGATGAGGCCCCGACACAGCTACGTCAACATTCAAGTAAGCCATTGCTTTGGCGCCAAGGAATTTGGCAAGATCCTCTCCCCACTCAGTAGAGCCTAGCAAGCCATACTCTTCTCCATCCCAAGACGCAAGAATACTAAAAAATATCAGTTAAAACAGAGCCTTCAAAAAACTCTTCACAAAAACAACATACATGGATCTAAGTGGCTTCCACCCTTGCTTCTTCAATTCGCCCAAAGCACGAGCTAACTCAATCAGAACCGCAGAACCACTGTTAGGGTCTCCTGCACCACCAACAATCCAGGCATCACGATGGTTACCAATGATAATAACCTCATCCTTGATTACTCCTTCAATGCGGCCGATGGTATTCCAAATAGGAGTGGTTTTGTACTCTTGCAAATTAAACAGGTTCAAGCTATTGGTGCTTGGTCCAACAGAATAATCAAACTCTCGTAAGCCACCACGCCAGTCCTCTCCAAAATCATTAGGATTAAATCCCATCCCGTTCAATTCCGAAAGGATGGGTAGCATATCTCGATAACTAACAGGAAGAGAAGGAATTTGCGGGATGGTGTTATAAGGATCCACCCGGTCTGCAAACTCTTTACTGGGCCATCCAGGGGTTGTTGGATCTCCTGGAGCAATTGACAAAAACTGAACGCTGCCACGTTGAACGCTCGAGGGATTTCGCGCCGGCCCGTCAGGGTAGGACTTGTAGTGATTGTAAATTGTTACATTTCCGTCATTTCCAGGATCAGTGTACATAAGCACGCCAATAGCGCCACGCTCCTGCGCACCTTTGACAATCAAGCCGCGAAACAAACCTCCGTACCGAGCAATCACAATTCTTCCAGTGATACTTACACCGTGTTGTTCGAGCAAATCAAAATCTTTTTGACGGCCATAGTTGACATAGACATATTGTCCAGTGACGTTTCCGTTCGCTGAGTATCCATGGAAAGTAGGAACACGATTAGTGTCCATCGAAGTAGGATCCTCAGGCAAAGGATCTTCTTCAAGAGGAGCTTCGTACTTGAGAGTGTCGTTCACCCCCAGTAAGCGTAGACCGTGGTCTTTAGGATAATTAAGATAGGTATAGTAAGGCACAATTTCAGTTTTTATGCCATACTCGGTAAACTTTTCCGCAGTCCATTGAGCTTGTGATAAATTAGTTCCAGCAAGATGGACGCCAGAGGTGTAATAGTTCGACCATTCTCGAATCGAGCTTGAGTCTGGCACACGGAACAATGCACGCTCGAGATCTGGCAAAGACATTTGGGAGTGTCGTAGTCGCGCAAGATCACGACGCAAGGTTGTGCGAGGCAAGAACACTAATTTCCAACCGAGGATAAAGAAGATTCCAAAGCCCATGTAGGCGGCTAAACGGATTAAGAAACTGCCCCATCTCTTGCGGGCGGCCGAATTAACTGAAGAAGTTTCAGAGGGCGACGGAAGTAGAAGATCTGCCTCAGTAGCTGAATCAGTAGTTTCGGCTTCTGAGTGCGATGGAGACGAAGCGCGCTGAGAGAACAGTCCACTCGGGAAGAAACGACGGCCACGCTTTGGTTGCGGCTGCTGGATAAGCGGAGTCTCTTCGTCTCCAGACTCGTCGTAATCCAGTTCATCCATAGCTTGTGATGACTCTCCATTCGGTCCAGATTCAGCGCCCATTGAATCTTGAAAATCCGACATAATTGGAGATCCAGGAGCGCTGGTATCGTCAGTTGCAACGGAGGCCGTCTCAGACCGCAGCGGATGCGAGTCGGCAGCGGATGTGCCCGACATAATTGTAACTGCTAGTGGATTCGCAGAAGCCTTCCTGCTGCTTTAGTTCATAAAGCAAGCACACGAACCGCAGTCTTTGGGGGTTGCCTTGGGCTTATAGCAGAATAGAATACGTGGAGAGACAGGTGAACGACGAGTAATCATAGTGTCCTTTCCTTCCTTTGCTCTAAACCCAGCCCAGTCGGCTCTGCTGATATTTTTCAAGGGTTTTGAACTATACTTTTGCCATAGCGCAGCGTCACTCGACGCCCGGACCCGGCCAATGCAGCAATGATATTGGCTTACTTTATCATTATGTAATAAGTACAATACCCTCATGCTTGCATTTATTAAAGTGTGCGGCTAAGTTAGCGGGTTATCGGAAATTACATTCGCTCACGCTTCAATTCAGAACTGTTTGCAAACAATCAAATTGCTTCTTTGTTGATTATTTCTGAATTGGGATGGTTCAGAGAGGATCATTTTGGCAGATTCTAGGTTGGGCAGGATTGACTGCTTTGCGTCTGGTTGCTGCGCTACCGTCGCAGAGAACTGAGCTCGACCAGGATCAGATTCGGGCACTCTACGCTGCGTTTCCGCCGTTCCCAGCACTTGATCCCACTCATCCAGCTGGATCAGATATCCCAGCACTTTTATCTCCAATACTAATACCACGGACTCCCGGATCAGAAAATGCTACTCTTGTCAAGAATCACATTATCAGTCACTTTGCTCATCTCGGCAAAGACTGGACTTTGATCGAAGATCATTTCACAGAGGCTGTTCCAGAGTACGGCGGACTTTCTGGCTCGCTGAATTTCACAAATTTGATATTCAGACTAGATGCCCCGGGCTCTTCAGATGGTATCTCAGCAAAGTACTTGACCTTGGTCGCTCATTACGACTCAAAGGTTGCACCTCATGGTTTCATTGGCGCTACTGACTCAGCCGTGCCCTGCGCTATCCTGATGTATCTTGCCCAGGCTCTGACTGAGGCTAGCAAGCGACGATGGAACAGTGATCCAACTGAAGCTAAAAGTGATCTTGGCTTGCAAATAATATTCATGGATGGCGAAGAGGCAATGGTGAATTGGTCTGCAAAAGACTCTCTATATGGAGCTCGCCATCTTGCCGAGCTCTGGGAGTCAGAATCAAGAGCATCTCCTCAAGGTCGTCTTTCTGAGATCCAAAATATAGATCTGTTTGTGTTGCTCGATCTGCTTGGTGCGGAATCACCTACTGTGCCTTGTTTTTTTGGTTTAACTGCATGGGCATGTCGTCAACTGGCTGCAGTTGAAATGCTAGCCAGAGAAGCTAATATAGCTACATCAAAATTCAAGAAAAACTTCATTGATTCCACAAATTTGATGACAAACGCATTTATTGATGACGACCACATGCCATTTCTCAGAAAAGGGACTCCAGTTTTGCATGTCATACCTGTTCCTTTCCCGATAACTTGGCACACGCTTTTTGACAACGGAGAGAATTTGAGCTTAGACGCAATTCACGATTGGAGTATATTTGTGACCGCCTGGGTAGCTGGCTACCTTGGACTTGGAGAGTTCATATGAATTCTCTCGCAATTCTGTTTGGTTCCTAGTTCTGTGAGCTTTGTATATTAGGAGATAGATATCATTATAGGTTATATATTGTATGTACGGTGACAATAGTACCATTTGTAGGCATTCTATTTGCAATTAATGAGCATAGCGTATTATGTACATATACGGAATTAATTTCACCGCTATTATATACTTTTGAGGAATCATTTCCACCGTAGGCTTAGCCCAATCCGGCTTTACTGGTCTTGACCTTCGCCATGATTGGCGAAGCCATTCCTTGGTTCTCAGCAACACCAAGGCCAGATCCAGACAACCAGCCCATCTTCTCTAGCAATCTTCGTCCGATATTCTCCTCGCTAATTTCAGGAGCATTGCCTCCAACGACGTCTCCTTCGCGATGTTTAAATTGACCTGTACCCCCTGCAGAGAAATTTCTAGTCAGTGCATCGCGTTTAGATTTCTTGCCCAATCTAGGCAAGAACTTCTCCTCAGCAACGCTGACCGGGCCATAGCCATGGTCTTCGTATGTGCGGTTGTTTTTGTAAAGAATTGTAAACCGATTGTTGCCATTGCCCTGTGACTTGGAAGTAAGTCGGTATTGCAGACCCAAAACATGAACTGTAGCTTTTGTCAGTATGCTAGAAATTACAGTAGCAGCATATCTGTACATACCTCTCTTTCTGTCGTTCTTTGCCATAGGTGGTAACGCTAGCGTAGTTTGTCCTCTGTTCATCAAAAAATTCTCAATCTCTTGTTGGACTTCGGAGATCTTCATTCCAAGCTTGTATTTGGCCTTCAGTTCTGGCTTTCCTGTCCTCTTAGCCTTCTTGCCGAGCAGTCCTTGTTGGCGAAGCTTTTCTCTTTCCTGTCGGCGCAGCTTCTTTGCAGCCTTGTCCTTCATCCACTGTGATTGGAGATGGAACTCCAACTCTTCGTCAGAGTTATCAAAGTTCGGCATCTTGTTCTTCTTCTTCAGTTGCTTTTTCGATAAAACAACTTCCATGAATGCTGAAGCAGCGAATCGACGTTCTGACTCAAGCATGTCATCTTCATAGTCTTCTGCCAAGTCAATGTCCATATCGTCATCATCAACATCGTCGTCGTCTTCGTCTTCTTCGTCTTCGCCCTCTTCATCATCCTCAATGTCCTCGTAGTCGTCATCATCCGCTTCTTCGCTTTCTCCATTAATATGTTCGAGTTTTTCATTGTTGATATCCGCTGTGTGTGTCAATAATGACCTCTCTATGATAGCCTCAATGGAATTCTTCTGTTGGTTAGCATCAGCAGGGTCATCTTTCTCATTCTCTTCCTCCACAAAATCATCAAGCATCTCATCATTGAGAAGGTTTGCGACGTAATCATCTAAAGGATCAACATTATCGTCGTCATCATTAATCGCACTATATGGAAAGGGCAGCTTGGCCTGTTTCTTTTGTCGCGCTCTCTTCTTTTTGGTCTGCAACGACTTCTTGGATTCTGGCGGACTACTTTCTAATGTGACCTTGGTCATTTGAGAAGACAATGTAGCACTTGAGAAATCAGTTACAGCAGCTGGCATAGAGCGATCTTCCACAATTCGGACGACAGGAGAAGAAACAGGAAGTTCAAGTTTACGGGCGAAGAGCTCCACCTTCATCTTCTGGTGTCGAGGACGGAACACGATCTCCTCTGCAGCAAACTGAAGATCTTGCGGAAGCGGAGCCCCAACATCATCGGCAGTGAAAAGCTCCTCGTTGGGAATACTAGAAAAGCTATCAAGTGTACTCTCAGCAGATTCTTGTACTCGTACGGCATCTGCTTCTGGCGGTGCAGATTCAGCGGCTTCCGCTGCTGAATCATCAGCAGGATCAATATATGAAGCTTCAGCCTGTTCAATCTCCGCGGGTTGAATAGCGTCAGACTCATTTTCGGATGGCAACCGAATCGAAGAAGCAATCGCTGTTTGGTCAGGCTCTTCAGATTGGCGAGGAAGCACTGATAGCTGGCGCGTATAGCTAACAAGCTGGTCTTCTTCGTCAAGGAAGTTGTCGTACAAAGCATTCACGTCTGCACCGTCGTTGTCGCCCTCGCTAGTATAAGCTTCATTGTGATCGTCGGATATCTCTCCTTCCTCCCGCTCCTCTTCTAGCTCCTCTTGTTCGCTGGCTTCCATTACTCTAAAATCACCCTCACCTTCAGCTTCCATAATATCAATAATTCCAGCAGGTTCTTGCTTGCCCTCCTCTGAAGGGAGTTCTAAATTGCGGCTCTCTGGCGGAGAAGTTTCGGATTTTGTATCTGATCCAGTCATTGTGCTCGCTTTCACAAAAGAAATTGGCATGTTTCTATACGCCGTAGTCGTAGAACTTCGACCATTGTACTCGTGTAGTCGCGAGGTATGTATAGCTTCATCACGCATAGAAAACTTCGGAGTACCGAGTCCTAGATAGTTTGATGTCAGATCCTGATAGTTAATCATATAACTTGTGTCAAGCATTTTGTGGCTTAAAAAAGCTTGAAATGTACCTTGAGATCCCTTGTAACCATAAATATTTCTACCTTGACCATTTGCTCCATTACCAGAGCCATTTGCAGGGGCACTCCGGTCGCCGCTGTTGCGGCCACTTCTCTTAGGAGTGCCGCTGCCAGAGGTGGATGGCCGGCCATCGCCGTTGCCTTCAGCTATACCGTCGCGTCCTTTTCTGTTATTCTTCTTTGGTTTTGCCATGTTCAAGAAAGAAGCTCAAGCAAAGAGAATATGTTACTAAGGACGCATTAAGATCTGGTGATAGCAGGTTTTCAGATGCGTGGTCGGTGGAACGAGAGATACACGCGCTCCGACACGTAACTAGCGATGCGTTAAGGGTTATTGCCGTTTACGGATTTCGTCTATTCACGTTTGGGTATTCCACAATTGATCCAGCTTTAGCGACGCGAAGCTGATATTGGTGTCATATACGTGATAGAGACTCAGTAGAACTGACTTGAGATGGAGTCAAAATCGCTATTCAATGCCCGCAGACGCTTGGTTCTGCTCCGGTCTGTTTTACGGTTGTGGTATCTGTTTGGTAGCATATTCCTCGCAGCAGGTGTACTGAACCGTGTATGTTAATCTCTTTGTTTGCTTCCAACTGTGCAGTCATTGGCTATTTTACTGACTGTTGTGCATAGCTTTATATTCTTCCAAAATTTATCCTGCTGGTATTTGCTAGAAAAGAAGTGTCTGGGCTCACTCTTGATCTTGTGCGTCGAATTAACTCGCGATTGTCTGCTGTCGTTGCTGAATCTCCGGTTGCTTCTCTGCGTGAGAATGCAATTTCAGACCCGCTAGTGGATACCTCTGACTTACAGAGTGCAAATCCTAATGAGCTATATGTTGACAAATATACTCAGACTGATAAGCTGCCGGATCAAACTTATAACTTTACATCAGAGTCGAGATTAGCATCGGCGATTGAGAATGATAGCAAAGAAGAACTGGCTGCCGACGACTCGTCTGACGCTGGCGGTGATATGTTCCCGTTAAGCTATCATTCTTTGCAGTATTTGTCTCGTCATGTTAAGCTTCTCCCTGAGATGCTTACCACGCCAGGCCATAGTGGTGTCTCGTACTCGTTAAACGAGCTAAACATGGCGGTGGAGGATTTGTCATATGCAAGCGTCGCATCATCTGGAAAGCATCGAGCAAGACCAGAATTGTCTTCTATGGCACAAACCAAGCAATTCATCACTCATCTAAAAGACGAGGTTCGGGAGTTAAAAAGTATTGCTTTGAAAATGAACTGTTAAATAATACACTTTTAAGCTGTAATGTCCTGTGTTTCGTGTTTTGGGTTGCTTTTGCATATCTTTCTAGTGTTCTGGGGAGTACGGTATTGTTAAATTTGGTAGATATTTATTGTTACAATTCATCTAATGTACATGATCGTCTGGGCACGTTGTAGCGCCTATAATCCCCTTGAGCTGGCATCATACGCCGGTGTAGAGTTAATGTAAAACTCCATGAATAGTGATTTTCTGTTCCTAGCCATATATCTGCACATAACGGTGTTAATTCAAATAAAATATTTGGGTGAGATCGGAAGTTTGCATACTTAAGAAGCTCCTCTACGTGACCTTTTAGGACGTTGAGACTCTGCTGATCCATATGTGTGTGTAGGAGCAACCCAGGAAGGGAAACTAATAAATGTTAGCGCTTCAAAAATAAATCACGGTTAAAACACATACCAAATAGTCGCAGTAAATGCTCGGCGCCATATATTTCTCGAGGAAGCTTCTTGGGATTTTTTGTTGAGATTTCTAAATACTGCTGGCGCTCAAAGCGGTAGAGCAAAATTGAACCCAAGCTTTTGTCAAAATAGAGCTGAATACCCTCTATGACTTCATCCAATATTTCTGATTCTGCGTTGCTAAGTCTTCGTTTTTGATACGCTATTTTAAAATCCTGTAATATAGCTTTGACGGTAGGTTTGCGAGGCAAGTCGACCAGCTGTGGATAGAGTTAGCCTCTGATCAATAGTCAGTATGTAGAGAGCCGGCATACTTGTGAATTTTTCGTCACATATTCCCAGTCATCAACTAACTGAGCCATGAGAATGTCTGGTATTATGATATTGACATCTAGATGTGACGAATAGCGATCTTCCTATGAAATATCCACGTCAGTATCAGCCTCACGCGCTTGCGCGAAAATAAATTGGTTGTCGTACTTTGTCATCAGCATCGCGCCTCGTCTTTTTCAACGATCTCGAAGACTCGGTGTGATCCTTTGTAGCTTCTTTTCGTTTATGTGAAGTGGCTGTATTGGATGAATGGGAGGGTGCTGCTGTTGCTGCTGCGCTAGCAGAGGCGCCTCCTGCAGCTGGTGAGCCCTCACCGTTTGCTTTCTTCGAGCGCAATTGCTGCAGAGCTTCGTTCTTGAGCTCTTTCTGTAATCGTAAATTCTCATCGGTCCATCGCAAGACGCGTTGCTGAGGTAACTGTCCGAGTAAATGTTAGCTTTGCTTTGATATTATATGCGTATTTGCGGTAATAGGTAGCTGACCCATTCGTCCCATCTAGTTAGTAAAATATGTTATTAGCCACTCCAATATATAAGATCAACAAATCTGCAAGCAAAACATACGAAGACTTCCATCCTTTGTAATGGATCAAGTATGCAATAGCCTCACGCAACTCTTCGGGAATCTCATCGACAGGGATATCCTCGTTCTTCTGGCCAGGCAAGTAGACCTTCAGGACCTTCGACTCGTATAGCAGAGGACCATGAAACGCAAGGCACCTCGCGTTTGTATGAAACCCCTCTGGAGGGGCTGTAGCCGTCATTACTGCTACCTTGTGCTATTAGCTAAAGGCGAGACGTGTTCTACTACTGATCAACAAATATCAGAGCGCGCACGATGCAACATAGGCCAGTGGATGATGTCTTAGACGTATTTACTGTGATGGCAGAGTTGTGGTTACGGCAGAAGCGCGTGTGTCGTGATTCCACACACGAGCTGCACGTGCGTCAGCGGAGGGCTGTGAAGGCTGAGCGCTGCTCGCCGCGGATTGCGCCTGCGAGAGCGCTGCTGATTTGCGCTTGGTTGTTTGTGCACGACTCCCGACCGACGCTCCCCCTTTGTGTCTCGATACTCGTGAACAGCGATACTGCAAGGATGAAATTCAGTCGTACCGTTCAGTTTAACGCGGTTCCAGAGTGGTCAGCGTATTATATCAGCTACTCGGGGCTCAAGAAACTGTGCGTATCTAGTGCGGTGACATCAGATATTGATAAAGCCTGCCCATATAAGTCTGGTGTATTTACTGACGCTCTCTCTTGTCTGATTTAGAATTTCGAGTCTTGAGATTGAGGCAAATAACCGTGCAGTCCAACTCCAACGCGACTCGGAAACAGTCTCTTTAATCTCAGAGGATGCCTTTGCGGATTTTGATGTTATCTTTCGCAGAGCTCTCGACGACGAACTCGACAAAATCTGCCGGTTTTTCACAGAAAAGTCACACGAACTTGTAAACGATCTTGCACAGCTCAAGCTCGACATATATGACTACAGCAACAGACTTGGGCATGAAGAGGCCAGTAGTTCGTCTGGCTCATCCATCACGGCTGCTCATCACTTTTCAGATGCAGAGAGTGCACTCGCTGCAGTTGACTCCGCAGAGCAGGATCCAATGACTGATAAGGGCGATGCACTATCTCTGAATTCTTTCCACGGTGAGTTTGATGAGATTACAGATCTGAAAATCACGCTCAAGAAACGAACTATTGCACTGTATGTTGCATTTTCTGAGCTGAAGTCTTACGTGACTCTTAACCGCACCGGCTTTGCAAAGTCGCTGAAGAAGTATGCGAAAACTTTGAATAGAGAAATCCCCGGAAACTATGTTGTCAACGTCGTCGAAAAGGCTTTACCGTTTGTGCCTGAGTCACGGGCAGAAATTGACGAGAATCTAAGTGAAGTCATTAATCTGTTTTCAGATATCAGCACTCATGGAGATCTCAGTCAGGCTCGAATTGAGCTGCGCATGCACTTACGAGAATACGTTGTATGGGACAGAAATTCAGTCTGGCGAGAAATGATGGGAATTGAAAGCAAAGTGCAAGGAGTAGGTATCACCAACCAAGGTTTGCTGGTTAGCTCCAATCCTATTGCCGACGCGCTTGAGCACAAGTCTGCCGCAAGCCAACCGCCTTTCCTTATTCACACCAGATTTGGAATTATCAAGCTTCCGAGACTGATCTTCAACTCGACGACTGTTATTCTTGGAATTATTGTCGCAACTTTCGTTGTACTGCTGACCGTGCCGATCTTTGATGAGCCTGAACCACAGGCATGTCTTGCTATTCTCATTGCATCATCCATGCTGTGGGCGACTGAGGTGATTCCATTGTTTGTGACGTCGATGTTGGTTCCTCTGCTGGTTGTAGTATTCCGTGCTGTACGCTCAGACGATATGTACCACGAACGGTTGAGTGCGCCAGATGCCACCAAATATATTTTTGCGTCGATGTGGACGCCCGTGATCATGCTTTTGCTTGGTGGTTTTTCCATTGCCGCTGCGCTTAGCAAGTATAATATTGCAAAGGTCATTGCTACATGGGTCCTGAGTAACGCTGGAACAAAACCGCGGAATGTACTTTTGGTCACTATGTTTGTCGCCTTGTTTCTCAGTATGTGGATTTCGAACGTTGCATCGCCAGTGCTTTGCCTGTCCATCATTCAACCGTTACTGCGTACGCAGGATACATCCTCAAACTTTCCCAAGGCATTGATTTTAGGTATCGCCCTGGCTTCAAACATCGGAGGCATGGCAT
Source organism: [Lipomyces] yamanashiensis (assembly GCA_030572775.1). Classification (NCBI taxonomy): domain Eukaryota; kingdom Fungi; phylum Ascomycota; class Lipomycetes; order Lipomycetales; family Lipomycetaceae; genus Myxozyma; species [Lipomyces] yamanashiensis. Next base: position 48,471 of record JAJMBS010000025.1, read on the forward strand.
CGCCAATTGCTAGCCCCCAAAATGTCATTGCTCTGCAAAACATGCGCCCGAATCCGTCATGGGGTGCATGGTTTTTCGTTGCACTGCCGGTTTGCATTCTCTCAATTGTCTTGATCTGGGTTTTTATGCTCATTACCATCAATCCCGCGAAGGGCGCCATCTATACTAAGATCGAGCGCAAGTCAGAGAGGTTTGACCGCACCCAGATTTTTATCAGTGTCGTAACATTGGTGACGATTGGTCTGTGGTGTGTTTCACATCAGCTTGAGGGTGTATTTGGCGACATGGGAGTGCTGGCAATCATCCCTCTTGTGATTTTCTTTGGCACAGGTCTGCTCACAAAAGAGGATTTCAACAACTTTATGTGGACCATTATTATTCTTGCCATGGGTGGTATTGCTCTTGGAAAGGCTGTTTCATCTTCTGGTCTTCTTGATACTATAGCGATCGGAATTCAGTCGCTTGTGAGCGGAATGGGTATTTACGGTGTGATGGTCGTCTTTGGATCGCTTATTTTGATTATTGCAACCTTCATCTCCCACACTGTTGCCGCACTTATTTTGTTGCCTATTGTTGCTCAGGTTGGGCAGGCCATGGATGACCCTCATCCGAATTTGCTCGTGATGGGTGCCGCTCTTTTGTGCTCAGGTGCCATGGGCTTGCCAACCTCTGGTTTCCCCAATGTTACAGCAATCTGCACGACAGACGATCAAGGACGTCCGTATTTGACTGTCGCGCTGTTTATTACCAGAGGAGTTCCTGCAAGTGTGCTTGCCTACCTGGTCATTATCTCTCTTGGTTTTGGATTAATGAAGGTTGTTGGCTTGTAAGCAGATCATCGGCAAGGTTGATTCGCATTTATGACTTATTTGATGTTTTATTCTCTTTTTTCTATCACTTATTGGCAAATGAGGTTTTTTTTCATTCACTTGATATACATGGAGTTTAATATGTTTCTTTTTCTTTTCGATTTTTCGAATTTCTTCGGTCCTTGCGATTTGCATCTTATGAGGTAGACTTTCGTTTTGTGTTATTTTGCTTTCCTACTATTGGTTGAAGGGGCTACATATTACTTGAACAATTTATTATTTGCATCATAAATATAATATATGAAATATACAGAAGTATGATATAGATAAAATACTTGAAAGAAGAAATGAAGAATAAATCGACTTTTTCCTAGTGAAGCAAAAATACAGATTACATGAAGAGATTCATAGAGGCATCTAATTCACTTTCGCGCTTTGCATTGCACACTACAATTTAAGAATAAAAAAATCACACAAAGAAAGACGCTAGATATTCATCGTTGGCAGATCTACAAAGTACCAGACGACTCGATCTTGATCTGGGTCTTGGTAGCACCGCTGCGGGTTCCAAGGGACTCGATCTTCTTGACGATGTCAAGACCCTCAACAACCTCACCGAAGACAACGTGCTTGCCGTCGAGCCAGGGGCAAGCGACGGTGGTGATGAAGAACTGGGAGCCGTTGGTGTTGGGACCAGCGTTGGCCATGGAGAGAAGACCGGGCTATTGAGAAGAGTGTTAGTGGAATAACCCTAAACCCAGAAAAGGTTCGAAGTGCTTCGGTCAATGACGAAACACACGAAAAAAGCAGTACAGACAAAAGAGAGCAAAAAAGTTGGCATACCTTGGTGTGCTTGGCCTGGAAGTTCTCATCAGCGAACTTAGTTCCGTAGATGGACTTGCCGCCAGTTCCCTGTAGAAGTGAATGTAAGCCAGATGTTTGAAGAGGAGAAAAGGAAGAAAGGAGAAGAAAACGTACGTCACCTCGGGTGAAGTCACCACCCTGAAGCATGAACTAAACAAGAAAAGTAGTAAAAGTCAGCATATCTCTTGCACTAATAAAGAATTGAAATGCGAAAAAGGCATCAAGGATGCTCGTACGTCGGGGATCACACGGTGGAAGGAAGAGCCAGCGTAGCCAAAGCCCTTCTCGCCGGTAGCGAGAGCACGGAAGTTGGCAGTGGTCTTGGGCACGATCTGAGAAGAGCAATTGCGTTAAAAAAAATTCTCATAAATGCCAAGAGCACATAAATGACTACATACGTTATCGTAGAGCTTGAAAACGATGCGGCCGAGGGGCTGGCCTAGAGTAAGGATGGGGTCAGTACATCGTGCAGCAAGCACACCAGCAGCGACTACTAGGGTCGCTGCAAGAGCAGGGAGTACGCACCACCGGCGGAGGTCTCGAAGTAGACGTTAGACATAGTTGCTGCGGAGTAAAATCGGGCTTGAAGAAGCTGAGCAGGAGTGCGGAGGGCAAGAGAGGAAGGGGATGAGAGAGCGAAGCAGCTGTGAAGACGACGGAGGAGCATTTTGGGTTGTGTGTGGCTCACACTCTGGCGCAGTGGATCGACTCGATCTATGCTTGCTAGGAAATCTGTGCACTCTGCGTTTGCGCGCTTGTGCCGCATTTGCAGGATGGCGACGTCATTGCCGGAGCAGCGCGCTGGGCTGCAGTGCCGGGCTCCTGACTACTGCAAAGCTGCTAACTGCGCTCCTCGGCCGCTCTCCTCGACGATAGGGCATTCTATCGCAACAGTTACCCAGCTATGAACACCCAGCGCGTGCTCAACAATCCCAATATCAAGGGCATTAAGGATGCCGTTCAGAACATATCGCTCTACGACGTCAAGGCGTATGTGCGCAAGGCTCAGAATGGTGTGTACTCCCGTTCGTGCCACCGCTGTTCATCGCTCGTGGTTATCTGCCTCTGTCCGCCGCAATGCTGACTCTTGTTGTATTTAGTTATGATGAACTTCTCGCCCATGGAGGCACAGGTGTGTTTTTTTTAATGCTATGCAATTAATTCTTGGAAGTGGTGCTGACAGCACCCATCTCCTAGGTCCGAGAAGCCACCAACAACGAGCCCTGGGGCGCCAGTGGCTCCCTTATGCAGGTATGCTCTATATCGATATCAATTACGACTGTAATAGTCTCTAACGACTCAATTGTTCAGGAAATTGCCGATGGCACATTCAACTAGTATGCTCTGTCGTTCTTAGCTCATATGTTATCGATTGATTTCGGCTGCTTACGTATCTCCCTTCTTCTTTAGTGCAAGCTTCAACGAAATTATGCCAATGATTTACAAGGTACCGACATTGCATTTATCTTGCCTTTGGCTATTAGTCTAACCCTGATTTAGCGGTTTACTGAAAAATCTGCACACGAATGGCGCCAAATATACAAAGCCCTGCAACTACTCGAGTTCCTTATCAAGCACGGTTCCGAACGGGTCGTCGACGATGCACGCGCCCACAGTGCCACGATCAGCATGCTCCGTTCATTTCACTATACCGACTCCAATGGTAAAGATCAAGGCATCAACGTCCGCAATCGCTCGAAAGAACTTGTCGCTTTATTAGGTGACGACGAAAAGATCCGCAGTGAACGCAAGAAGGCTCGCGCTGCCAAGGATAAGTTTGTTGGTGTTGCCTCAACTGAATCTTCTGGCGACCGGGGTGGATTTGGTGGCTCCGGAAAGAAGTACGGTGGTTTTGGAAGTGAATCTGTTGCAGAGTACGGTGGGTATAGCGGTGGTGTGTATGGTGACGGAGGCGGCTTTGGAGGCGAAAGCAGCAGCCGCGCAGCATATGCTGCCTCCATGTCGCGCAATTCGGGTCAATTTGAAGAGTATGATGCTGGCGAGGGTGATGCCACCACTTCCGAATATGCGTCTGTATCTGCTGAATCTATTGCGCCGCCGGCTTCTATTGCTGCTCCTAAAGCGCCTGCTGTGGACTTGTTCTCTTTTGACGACGAGAACGACAACGAAATTCTGGCTGCTACACCAGGTGTCCAAACTCCAACTGCAGCGGCCCCGGCTACTTCTGCTTCTGCTTTTGATGATGATTTCGATGATTTCCAGTCTGCAGTAGCTTCTCCGGTTTCACCTAATGCGCCGTCTAGCACCACTGCCAATATCACCAATTTGTTTAATCAACCCCCTGCTGTCACTACCCCATCCTTTGCTCAGCCGGTTTTTGCTCAACCTAATTACGCACAGCCTGCATATTCCCAGCCGACTTTCGCCCAGTCACAGCAGCATCCGGCCTTTGGACAGTTCATGGCGTCTCCTACATCGCCCGCTATGCCCTCACAGCCATCATATTTTGCTTCGTCAGCTAGCACCACTACCCCCGCTGCTACTAGTACGGGACCTAACTACCATGTGAGCGGTTTTTCTACCACGAGCTCATCAGCAGCTGGTACACCTAGTGCTGGTGCATTTGCTAGTACTGCCGCTGCGAAGAAGAAAGACGACGTGTTTGGCTCACTTTGGTCGACTGCCGCATCAGGTGTTTCCAAGAAATCGAATGGAAGCAACAACAGCAGTAATGTAAGCATGGCAAAGCTTGCCCAGCAGAGCGCTACAGCAGGAATTTGGGATCAGGCTAGGAGCAACAGTGCGACATCGGGCGGCGCGCCGGCGTACCAGGGAGGTGATGATTTATTGCTATAAATATGTCTATATTAGTATTTGTTTAAGTATAAATTTGGAATAGATTAATGATATGACTTATGTGAGCTCAAAAGAATGCGCATAAAGTTTCCATGTAAACAGTAACGAAGATGAGATCGTGGGGACCAGACGATAAGATATTAGATTAGTATTATTATTACACACTGATGAAGAGAAGGTTCCCATTCACAAAACGAAATAGAGATTCAAACAAGTTCGCAAAACACCGGGGGAGAAGCAAATTAGACATCAGAAAATATTCAAAACATCGAAGAAATTACAAGGTCGTAGGCAAACGAACATAAAGTAATAAACATGTGCACCATCCAGACAGCACACACGATATAAACAAGAAAAGGGAAGACAAGAGTACATCAATTTACTCTTCTATATCTTCCCAGTCTGTATCGTCACGGGCAGGTGTTGAGCCTGTGCTTTTTGATGTAGAAATTGCGGAAGCGTGTTGTGACTCAGTCGAGGAGGCAAGAACATCAGCGTGGTGTGCCATGTCCTCATCAGCCTGGAACGCGTCGCGTTGGATGATCTCAACATACTCTTCAGGCACGAGACCTGACTCGCCGGTAACAGGATCTTGGGCGACAAGCCAGCCCTGGCCATGGCGATAACTGATCCAGATGATCTGGCCCTCCTTCAGCGGCACTTCGTTATCATTCTCGGGTACAAAATCGAAAAGAGCCAGAGCACGACCATGGATTTCGTCTTCTGCAGAAGCAACAGAAAAGTAGTACTCTCGTTCACCGCCGGCGGCTGTCGAGATTACCGGCGACGCAAGGTACTCGTCCTCTGCAAAAGGCGGGCCATCTACTGCTACTGCATCGTCGTCGTCGTCGTTGTCTTTGTCTGCGTATGTGCTCTGTTGTTGGTGTTGTAATTGCTGTAGTAGATCTGAACTATTCAGTTCCTGCTCTGAAGGAAGAGGGCCCGCATGAAGAGGATGGAAGTACGGATAGGCAAAATCGCGAACGAGAAAAGGTAGCAACTGGGTGTGCGGGAGCAGCTCGGTGGTTTCTGCGACGGAGAGCTGGGCGGCGGGCGGCATATTGCTTTCTGCTTTCAGATCGACTCACTTAATCGCATCGCACACAGGCACCATGCGTGCGGGAGGCTAGAAAAGAAGTATATAAGGGCAGCAGCAGTATAGAAAAAGATGTTGTGGTGCAGATCAGCTGGACCGGAGACAAGAACGGGACGGATAGCGGGTGGTGCTATTGAGCGCGAAGGGCTCGTGAACAATGTGAGCGCCCAAATAAAGCACCTGCGTCTGTTTGTGTGAGTCGAGTCCGTTGAGTTTTTGTTTCCCCAATTTTGGACACCGTAGCCCGGAAGTTCTTCGGACCCTAATCCTAATATAGACCTTACCCTTAACAATGCGGATTTCCAAGGATTCAACACGGAAAACGGGCGTTTTCGCGTTTGCGTCGGGAACGCTGACTGGGTTGGGTTGGTTTCTCGGACGGCAGACCAGGCAGGCAGCGAGCGCCTCTACCTCTCTGCTTCTTGATTCACCCTCCTTTCTTCTCTCTCACCCACAGTCCTTTCCCTCCCCAACTACATTTACAATGGCCCAATCCCCTATTCTCAGCTCGTTCCTCGGATGGAAGAAGTACCCAACTCCCATCAGTACGTACTCCCCTGGTTCTGCTCTCACGTCTCTCGGTCGCCGCGGCGCTCGCTCTGATTGGCCAGAGGCATATTCCTCGCTGCTCTTTCTGCTGCGACCGTAATTGGTGAACAACGACTGTTGCAATTGCAATTATTGAGAGAGATTTCGATTATTTTTTTATAGAAGAGATATGCTAACGTTTGTTTGATATATAGTGAAGCCTCTGTGGCCCTTTGCCGTTGGAGGTGCGTTAGAGAGCATCCAATTTTCGTCTCCAAAGTCGAGTAATCCAGCAAGCTAACTGATGTGTTTAATCTAGCTGTCATCACCTTTTACGGTATCAGCAAGGCCGCTGATGTCATGATGGACTGTAAGTTGATGTTTTTCATTTGATGCGTTACTAACAGAAGTACTGACTAATAATCGCAACATAGCCGACGAGTTTAAGAACGATCCGCGCAACCCCAAGTTCGGCAAGAGCCACTAAGCATCTAATTCTTTATGCTTTTGTGTGTTGTTGTTTGTTGTTGTCGTTTTCTGGTACGAGAGAGATTTACATTACATTTATAAGTATGGTTGGATTGAATACCGGACGGAGCCTGGGTACTTAGATCTGGATCGAGCAAGTATACCGACCGGCACATGTTACAAGTGTTTGCGAGCATTTTTCGGGTTTGATCTCAAACAAATTGTATATGTGTGCTCTTTGCATTAGATGTTGAAGTTTGATGTATCATAAAATAAATAAAGTGGTAAATTTTGTGATGTCTGATAAAGTACGTTTATTCTGGTCCAGTCATGATGGGATGCTCCGGGCTGTAATACTACGTACCCTGTTGTGTTCACTGACTGAGCTTACCGATATTGCTATTTCTGGTGACAGTAACAACTGAAATGGTACCTCCTCTTAAGGCAGAGCGTACAACTGATGCATTTGTCTCATAATCTGTTAGTGTAGCCCGCAGAGTTCTACTAACTAGTTAGTTTTTAAGCGTTTTCATTACCTGGACTGTACGGTATTGAATTGCGCTGCCACACTGTACGGCCACTGCCGGTCCTGCTGACAGGTTACAGATCGTCTGCAGCATCAGTATAAGTTCTAGTGGCCCTGTTCTTGATCTACATTATTCAGATGTCTTTGGTACTGTGATCCTACTTTGAACATATTACCATAGGTCAGCATAAAATGTCAGAACCTGATGCCTTTGTTGTAAAGGGAGTTTCGACCACCCTAAGCAATGGCGACTTTGTCCTCACAATGGATAATTACAAGCTACTCTTCCACAGCGACGATGGCTGTATATTCGAGGACAGGTGCATATACGGGACTTACTCGGACAAAAATGGTACGACTTTTCATTTTTCAACCGAATGCTTTCCTGAAAAGGACATGCGCAAGTTCCATGGCGGAGAGGCACATGTCAATTCATATCGCATTCTAAACATTATAGTAATGATTTTGATGGTTTCTGCGGCAATCTACATGATAGCATCCAGCTACTGGAAACAGAGGGTCGATAACAAACGCCGCCGGGCATCGATTTTTGCCAGGTTCATACGACCCTCCAGCTCAGTTGATAGAACTGCAGAAGATCAACCGGACACAAGCCGGATCCGACAACGACCGCGGTTCGTCAATCGTGTTGCCTTCAACACCATTATCAGGGTTCTCACGGCGCTCTCCAGGGTCGCATATTTGATTGCGGTCGTCTACATAGTGTTCTTTTTATGCATGCAAACGTTCAATCCATTCCCTGCCGACCTCGTGGTGGTGTGTAAGACCGCAGGAAAGGTGATTGGGGTCGCCGTTGCGCTTACAGCTGCTGAAAGGGGTCTTGAGGACTATGTTTTTGGTAGATATGGATATATCTGAGTTCCGTGATGCCTTTATTCTCTGCCCTGTATAAAAGATTTGAAAGCAAATAGATTAGGCGTAGTTATCACATCACGCCTGTTCGAAGGTCATCGCGTTCCTGTGATTCGAGCTATGTTCACTTCTTGTGAGCAGCTTTCGTGAGCAGGTAGCGCGTGAGCAGCACAGGTCCCAATGAACAGACTGTTCCGCTAAGACAAGTAATTATATTTATATTTTATATTCATATAATACATAGAAGATAAAGATAACAAGAAAAGCAATACAGAAAAACCAAGTCGCCGCTTTTATAAATAAACAATAACATTCTGTCCTCTTTCATTCCTCTAAAAGGGCACAATATCCATTCAAATCATCCGACCACAATCCATTCATCTAATCTCTATCATTGCTCCTTTTCTTCTTTTTTTGTTCCTTGTGTTCAAAGTCACCGCGACAGACCATTGTACTGTAGTATCAGATTTGGTGTATGTAGTTTGTAGTCGTATTAGTTCGTCAATCGCTCAAATATGAAAATATTTAAGCGTTCATAATAGTGTTGGCAGAGCGGTAGCTAAGAGCACAAGTAAGTTCGTCGCAAACACAAAAGGATAGTCGTCACAACATCAGTATAGCAAAACAGCAAGCAGAATAAAAAAACATCGCAATAGCCCCGAATAATATCACATGTAAAAAAGCACAATAATAAGAAGCAAAAGTTAAATACAAATACAAACATAATCTTTCTTTTTAAATTCCACATAATGGTCATATATGTGATACAAGGTAGCAGTTGTGTTGCGTTGCAGCTAGTTCAATTTTGTCTGGTGCAGTTGCGCTTTGAGTTATGAGATCAGCGACGGAAAGTGGAAAAAAGATTCAATTCCACCTTCTCGATTTTTGTTGTAGCTAAGAAAAATCACTCTCCACGTTTGGTTTCCTCTTCTTTGAGAATACGGCACAGACGGCTAAGACTAATGTTCGCAGCGCGTCTACGCTTCTCAAGTTCTTCGACCGCATCAGTAGCACTCATGTTTTGTGTGCGCATCATCCATTCGATTGTGCGCACTAGAACAAGTCTCTGTGAGTAGAACTTACGTTCAGCGACCTCGGATCTCCATGAAGCGCGGAATGTAGCATTTAGCGCTTGAATAGAAGGCGAGCCATTGATTCCAACAGTCCATTCTTCCCAGAAGCGATCAACAGATTGTGTGCTGCGATCCATCTTGTACTGACCAGAAGAGAACATGCCAGATCGCCGCCGTGAAACACCGCCGCCAGCTGACGAAGCCGAGGCTGACGACGTAGTTGCACCGAGAGGCAAGCCCCGCATTGGAGTAGCCGGAGCAGAGACTGTTTGTCCATGGATTGCTGCAGCGCGCATGTTTGCCAGCATGGGATTCTCGAGATGAAGGGTTTGTAATGCGCCCGCACCTGCACCGGATGGTCCCGTGCCTAATCCAGGGCCATCAGGCGTATTGTCGCTACGGTGATCATCTACGACATCCATTGTGTCGCTGAGCATACCCTGGGCCGAAGCGGGGCCACCTGCTGCAGCTGCTGAAAGAGCCAGCAGTCGCGGATCGTGAAGCTCGACCTCGGTTGCAGCAAGAAGCTGGTGCGCGGTTGCCAGGCTGCCGGGGCCACCCATATCCGGGTCGACGAGACCGGTCCCCGACATGCCTACCGGGCGGCGATGAACCGCTGCGGCCCTGGCCCGCTGTTGCTGTTGCTGTTGCTGTACCTGCTGAGCCTGTTGGGCCTGCTGCACCTGAGCTTGCTGGGCCTGCTGCTGATTAAGGATGAAGGTCGCCTGGCGACCGACTGCAGAGTGAAGGCCGTCAAGTTGTGCGGCGCCGCCGCGCTGGTCGATGAATCGCTGGATTGCGTCGATCTTAGCGTGAAGTTGTTCAAGAGACTTGAGAATCTTTTCAATCTGAGGATCGTAGGCCTGTTGGGACTGTGATTGTTGCGCCTGCTGCTGTGCTTGTTGCTGCTGTTGCGCTTGCTGTTGCGCTTGCTGTTGCGCTTGCTGTTGCTGTGCCTGCTGCTGTGCTTGATGTTGCTGCTGCGCCTGCTGTTGCGCCTGTTGTTGCTGTGCTTGTTGCTGTGCCTGCTGCTGCTGGACCTGCTGCTGTTGCTGAGCCTGTTGCTGAGCCTGTTGCTGTTGGTATCCCTGCGCAAGCATGGATGAGTGCGACGATGACGGCGCCGAGGCAGAGACGACGACTGTCGCAAGCGAACTGTCGTTATACGGTGCAAAATCAGCCATTGTGCGATGCGACCGGGCCGCTACTGCTTTCTGTGCGACTAGTGCTCTAGCTTTGGTACGCTGCTGGTCCGAAAGAGCAGGAATAGCTCGTTGTCGGACCGGGAGAGGGCGGGATCAGGACGGGGAAGAAGAACCGGTTGGTGGAGTGCTGCGAGGCTGGGCTGCGACTTTGCTTGGGCAGTCTCGAAAACTGAGGCGGAGTGTCCGATAAGTTCTCTGCGCTTTGGCTGCTGCTCACAACAAGCCAGTCAGCCTCCCATCTAGATCACTCCCAGTCACACTTTAGTAACAAATCACCAGTCACACCCAATCACGACTTTACCGAACAGCAGTCACAGTTTAGGGCGCAACCCTACACTAGACTGGCCCTGCTCTCGCCGCGCAAGCCGACGTCGTCGTGAGTGTACACACAAACTTGACTGCGCGTTCAGATTCAGAAGCGCTAGCTAGTTAGTCCAGCATCATCCTCATCAACACCACACGAATTCACAATGGAGAACGATAAGGGAGTCCTCGTATGTTTCTTATGTTTCTTTCAATGCTTTATTTGGATCTGCTTTGACTAACATCGCCGTTAAGGTCGAGCTGTACGTTCCTCGCAAGTGCTCGGCCACCAACCGCATCATCAAGGCTACCGACCACGCCTCGGTCCAGCTCAACATCGCTGACGTTGATGAGTCCGGACTTGTCATCCCTGGGCAGTACACCACCTACGCTCTCTGCGGTTTTCTCAGATCCCGCGGTGAGGCCGACGACTCGCTCAACCGCCTTGCTCAGCGTGACGGTCTCCTCAAGAAGTGCGTTGTTCCTCTGTGTTCGGCTTTGCGTGTACCATTTACTAACGTATGATTTCTAGCGTTTGGTCCGCTCAGCGATAAATTGTTTTTGTCAGTTTTCCGTTCTTCGGTTTGGGTGTCCTTTAGATTCGCAACATTAAAATGAAAAAAGGAGATGAGGTGTCTTGGATGGGAGCTTTCAGTTCTGAGGGAGCTTAAAAAAGTTATTGTACATTTACTGTCATCTAATTGAATTCTCATCATTCTTCTAATACCGCACTCTGCATATTTCGATCTGTTCTACTATGAGCTTTGTTTGGTACCGACATGGGCTGGTCATCACAGGAGGTCTGGCGAGATGCTTGATATCGAGTAGACTTGTCAATGGAGGTTTGTGTTCTTGGTTGGAGCAGCTATTACCCGTCTTTTTTTCTGTATACTCAGGGAGAAAGCTACTGTAGGTTATTGTGTTGCACTCAATGTTCGCTTCTTCCAGAGCCATTTAGAAAGATAAAACAAGCTGCTGGACATTACAGTACTAGTGATGCAAGCGGTGATCTGTTTATGATCACACCAGTCGCAGATTAATGTAAAACCTGTAGTTTGGTTTTATATCCGGCCCTCTGAAGACTTTTGTCGATTGGCTATCCGTTTGACAAAGGACAGATACGGGTTGGACATTCTTTGTAGACAGGCCATCATTTTGAGAACCTTAGTAAAAATGTTCGATTCATACTATAAAGCCTTCAAAAGAAAACAAATCCAGCTACTCCATTACTGATGCCGATACTGCTTTGACCTTCCGCTTCTTCTTCTGGCGCGCTTGGCGGGGCGCCGTGCTAGCAGTAGCGCATACACTTTTTAAATCGCACCACTCCTTCACAACCGTTAGCACATAACTATCAACCTCGTCATCGCGACGACGACCACTAATCGGTGCTACTAATCCAGCTTGTACAAGATATGCAGCAAAGTCTTCAATGACAATCGGTTCGTAACGAAGCATCTTGATCCACCATTCTCGTGCTGCTTCCGAAGTTCGTATGTGAATCGTAATCCGCTTCATGATACCAGCACGAATTTCCTCTGATGACAATCCTGTATTTGTCTCGTCTGCTAAGTTCATTTGCAGTTCTGTAGCCTCGTTATCGCTCTCGACCTCAGGTTCAGGAGGGGAAAAGTTATCAGCAAGTTTTGTTTCATAATGCATAATCATTACAACCATCTCGCTCTTCTTGCGCGGAGCTTTAAGTCCCCAAGCATTCAACTTTGCCCGCAACTCTGCCGCAGGCAATTTAAGATAGCTTCTCTCTGGCCCTATTGATTCCTGGCTCTTGCTCTTGCTCTTGCTCTGAGACTGGGATGTCGCAATCTTTCTGTCCGACTCCTGACTAAGGTCGCTTAGTTCTGAGTCGGCTATTGAGACTGTACGAGCGCGTTTACCGGCGGATGTTGATATACTTCGCACACTATGTTGCGCATGTGTGGCATTAATGCCTGCTATCGGCGTCAAATTATAATTAGACGATCTTGACAGAGGCGAGGATGATGCAAAGACTGACTTGTTAAGTATGTAGCGGTTCGTATGCTTTGAAGAAAAGGCATCATCGGCAAGATATTGCGCGTTAACATCTGAGTCGTACATGCTCTCGTTTTCACTATCTGGTACATCTGTTCTGTTGCTACTAGATACGTCACCCACGAGTAAAGGGGGGGATAAATCAAAGACTGAAGAAATATCAAGAAGCGTCTGGGCGTCGTAGTCTCTGATACTCAAAGGGGAATCAGGCTGCGAGCTTGGTACTGTAAGTATTTCGTCATCTAAGTGCTGTTTCTCTAGCTCCTGATCTGGCTGGATGACAGAGGCTCTAGGGCTACTAGCTGCTTGCATAGACGATGAAAAAGCAAAATATTCTGGCTCAGGAGATGGTGTCCGAATTACTTGTACAGTGTCAATTTCAAATTTGCTTTCGTTTTGAGTCTCCCCAAACTTTGATGTAGAGGCTCGGGCCGTGTGAATCTCGTCATCTCCTCTTTCTGGTGTTTCTCTGTGTGCTGTATCGGCCGCTATGTGTAATTTCTGCTCTTCTCCACTCGTACTACTAGTTGACGGTGATATTGACGACTGGGACTCTATGCCCTGCGCATCTAGTCTCAGGCTCTCGAATAGCATGCTATTAGTCATTTCAAAATTCCCATCTAGATCTCTGCATGCTGCGTCGTACAGCCGCAACATATCCCCTTCGGGAAATAATCCTTTACTTTGTATCGGAAATTTCAACTTCAGTTTTCTGATTTTTGCAATCGCTGTCTCAGGACTGGCCAGCTTAGCTAGTCTGTCATGCAATAAGTCAGCATCTCGTTGCGCCTTAGTCGGCCTCCACTTGATCGTATTTATCAGTGGCGTACGATGTGCACTCGTCGATGCAGGCTGTGGCGTTTTTGCGTTCTCGTCACTTATTGGGATGGATGCTGCGGCAGCAGCGATATTGCGAGCAGTGATCGAGCGATTGACGCGCGTCAGAGACGAAAGCGAACGTACATTCGGTGTGTTGACGGGTCTAGCAATCATCTATAAAATTCGATTAGCTTTTGATTTGATTTCGCCTCTTTGTAAACTAAGCTTGATACCTTTCTTGTCGCGCCTTTCAAGGCGCTTGTGTTTGTACTCTGCATATTTTCGGTAAGTGTGCAATTTGGTGAATCAAGAACAATTTGAGTCTGTACAGTTCTTCTCTTTTGTGTACTGTTGCTTCTGCTTCTAGTAGAGCTAGATATCTTAGTTTCCGTATATTTGAATAAATTAAAGCATCCAGAAATTCTTTCTCGCTCTTCTATCTCCTCCAGAATGCCTTGTTGATGAGCAGTGTATAATGTTCGCTGAAAAAACTTGATTTTTGTCTCGTCGTCGTCGTCGTCATTGAGCTGAGCTGCTGCTGTTTCAAACAGATAATCCTCGTCAATGTAATTTGCCTTGTAACTCTCTGTCGGTTCGAAATATTGTTGAGAATCACGATGTGGAGTAATGTCGATAGAGGAAGCCGATAAATCAACTAGATCGGCCACGACTAACTCCGATCTAGAAGATGGCGCATCAGTGACCACTACAGGCGATGATTCCAGAAAGATCTCAGCAAAATGAGCTTTATCACTTTCCAAAAAACCTTGGCGTATAGATATATGTTGACTCTTGTTGTCGTGGTCGTGGTTGGTGGGGGTAGAGGGGAGTATAGAGCTTGCGGTCGCAGTTGACATTACCGATACCCATCCGGCCAGCCCGTTGCAAAAATGCCCAAACTATCTTTCTTGTTTTCTTCTGTCCAGTTTCAAAAAAATGCTAAAAAATTACGCTTAGCATCCTATTTTCTGACATAGTGCTGTAAAGGGCGTATTCCCTGGAGAGGTCTTGTATGGCGTTGTTTGTTTTGTCTTGAGTCTGTGGACGCAACTAAATTACTTTTATCGCACGTGAGCGCGCGAAAACCCTGTGAAAATTCCCTATTTTGGGTATAGCTTGGTCTAGTTATCTTACATCCAACTTTCTTTTGCTATTATTTTCTGTTCAGTCGCAAGATGGTAAGTTATTAAAAAGAACTTTCAATTTTATTTGATGCAAACGTGTCTTTGGCGCAATGAAGCTCATGCCTTGCTGGAGTGCCACCAATATCAACCATCAATCGTTCTCAACAAAAATATACATTGTAACAACCACCGGTAACCACTCCCCCCCATCCTTACAGTTAACAATCAAATGCCAAACCAACACTAAAACCATACTGATACCATCAACAAGTCGTGGGTGTCTCCCTCTCCGCGGTATCAAACCAAACAAAAATCCTCTGTGTGGGTCTTAGAACCACTTTAACAATATGCGATACACTACAACTCCTCACAACCAGTCGGACATGTACAATTTTCGCGTCTCCAGGCGGTTGACCAAATAACCTCTTTAACTCCACGATGCACTCTATCCACCGCGTCAACCGCCCATAGCACGTCAAGATGCTCAAAATCATGCAGCAGCTCTTTCCTCACAACAATAGCATTAGGCTCACAGTTTTCGAGTCGCTTAATCAGTCGCTCGCCGTCCACAAGTGAGTCACGACCAGCAACCCAAAGCGCGACTGGCGGGAACCGGCTGTCAAACCATGCTTCGTCGGGGTCGTCTTGATTAAAGATACAGCGCCGGGTTGCAAATCCATCTTTTCCAAGCCACCAGCGCATGCTCTCGGCGCTGATATACACAGGAGAAAACTGGAACATGCGGCCTTCTAGTGCCCGTTCCCAACGTGTATCAGACCAGTCAAATAAGAAGTGAAACATCATGTAAGAACAGAATGTGAGAGCCGACTTAGGCAGGAGAAGTCTCAAGTCGATCATTGCAGGGATGTATGCGTGAATGCCAAAGGAAATGCAATGTATGTAATCGGGCAAATACCGAATAAACTAAAAAGGTCGTTTAGTCAGATCGATTTTTAAAAAAGGGAATATATTAAACATACCTTGAAAAAAGATCGGTCTACTAACGGACCAGCGTAGACCGCTGGAGCGATTGCACAAAAGACAGAAATCTTGCGGCCCAAGTCTGGAGTATGATAGCGACTGAGTGCCAAAAATGTCTGAGCTGTTCCCTGCGAGTGGCATGCTAGCGCGACCTTACGGATTAATTAGCACAAAATAGAAATAACAAAAACACGACAGCGAGTAGAAAGAGTGAATACCTTCTCGTATCCAGTTTCTGACTGAATATGATTTATAAATGCAGGAAGATCGCGTGTTCCCATATCTATGATATCCCAATCCTATTATGACTATAAGTGACTACTCCCCGCACTAGTTACGATTGACAGATACATACCCACATCCGTGGATCGTGGTAGGTGTATCGAACATGTTTGTGGTCAAACCCGCATCGGTTGTTGCCAAGCCAGACGTCATATCCCCTATTTTTCAAGTTAATATAAAATTTTTTAGATATTAAAATAAAATAGTAGCATAATGACATACGCTTTACAAAGATAAAAAGCAAGACTGTCCTCCTCATTAACACAAAATGCACCAGCACTCTGTAAAAGTCCGTGGATCAATAAAACCGGATATCGCGTCTTCAGCTCTTCGCTCGACACCTTTGGATCTGTAATTCTAAATAGTTGCAATTTAAACCCATCGTCGGTGGTAACTTCATATTTGATAGTGCGCAATCCGACTAGGGACGCGTAATATGCGATATCGCGCACAATTTTCTTGTCTTTCTTCGTGCGCTTCGCATGACGTTGTTTTTCGATTGCTGCGAACGGGCGATGAGGCTTGGGTTTCATTGTAATACGACTGTAAAGAGTCTTGAATTTGTCGAGTGCATATTCGAAGATGGCTGCAGTCATTAACGTGCCCAAGAAGGAAAAGGAGATAATGAATGAGACGCCTCGCCGGAAATAGCACACCATCGCGGATAAGAAAGTAGGTTCGCCATAACGAGCTAAAAGTAAAAGAAAATATTAAAAACAAATGTTCAACACATTAACTGCATCACTACTCTGATCAGAAAGAAATAACGTACATATTTTGATATGTTGGCTCCGAAGAGTAGAGCCAGTTGTAAAGTTCCGCAATTCTAAATGCACATCGCTATTTCGGAACGGCGAAGTCGACAGAACTCTCTGCGGCAAATCAGGCTGTTTAGACAGAGCAGTAGCAGCATTTGCTGCAGATAAAGAGACACTCGAGCGGAACGAGTTTACGCGTGAGACGGATGATAAACTGGGCCGGGTCGTTGCTCCATTTGGCAGCTTCTCAAGTAATGAGTGGCTTGAGTGAGCTACCGTGGACTGTTCACGCACCGCAGTAGTCGATGCCATGGTGTCCTGTTGAAGTAGTCACGGTAGAAGGGTCTATATGTAACGAAGGAGCAGAAGTGCTTTCAAGATGTTGAAGATGAGTTACAAGGCGGTGCAGGAGGTTTAGTTTGAAACTGACTGGGTTTGCGCGGCTCATTTCTGATACTGAACTGCCAGCTCGATAAAAATGACTGACAACAATTGAATGATCGTCACTCCCGAAACTCGACAAAAAGCATTACAAAAATATAAATAGTTCATAAAATCTAAGGTCAAAATTAACTCCAATAATTACTACGCTTTTTAAATATATTTAAAAACAAGTTAGCCTCAAGGAGCCACTCTAGACGGCATTCAGTAATTAGGCAAGTCTGCCCTGAAACTTCACTACTACGCGTTCAAGCTATATGTACCAAAGCAGCAGCAACTGAATGACTTCAAACCTATAAATTCCACTAAAATTCCTACATAATTTGCATCTCCTCTACGAATTCTCACCATTTAAATTGCCCGCCTACTTTTGGTCTTCTCGACATGCTTTCATAAAACCCTAAACGGAAGTGCTGCGGGCTAGGGTACATAATTACTTGATTTTGCCGGATTCTCTGTGCAAACAGATAGAAAGGCGATGCAGAAATGTTTAATTCAATCTTTAAAGTATGGTTTTCTAGCCAGTACTGTAACAATTTTACAAATCGGTAGAAAAGCAGTGGGACTTATGGGAGAAATGAGGTTCACCAGCGCAAGTTATGTATGGGGCACAACGACAGGCCGTTGACGGAAGGCGACAGAGCACTTCGATTGCATGAAGACCTTTCCTTAATTAGAAGAACTGATATTTAGTCAGAACTTATTTTTGACTACACAAATCAAAGACTATCTTGCGTTTTATGTGCCTTCTGACGCGTAAATACAGCGATGGCATAAAACGCATTACTGTTACTCAGATAAGCCTTAAACATACAATGCAGTGCAACATTTCGTTGGGAGCAAAGAAAAAAAATCAAAGGTCTAAATTTTAATCCCCAGTCCTATTTTCTCCTCGAGGATTTTCTTCAAATACGATCTAAGGAATCCCACGGCGGTATAACAGTTGATTACACTATGGTGAAGTCTTATTTGAGATTTGAACCAGATGCCTCGTTTGGTGTTATTGCATCTAACTCGAACGTGCTTTGGCTTCCGTCTGAGTCGTCTTCTGCTGGTGAAGTTGTTACTGGAGCGCTCGAGAGTGTTACCGGCTGGGATGTTAAAAAAGGAGAGAGAATCTTCAAGTGGAATGATATTGATATCAAGACAGAAGTTAGTTGTTTGGCACGGTACGATTCGGACATCTATGCGGTCGGGTACGCTGATGGATCGATCAGGGTGTGGGATTCCAAGACTGAGACGGTGGTCGTGAGCTTCAACGGGCACCGAACTGCTGTCACTGTTCTCAAATTTGATCGCTCGGGCACAAGATTAGCGAGTGGATCACGGGACTCAAATATTATTGTTTGGGACCTGATTAGTGAAGTGGGCTTATACAAGCTACGCAGTCATAAGGATCAAATTACTGGATTGGAGTTTATCTACCCACCTGCGCAGGTCAAGACTGAAGAGGGCGATGATGCTATGGTCACAGTTGATGACGAAGAGAGTGCGACTGGCCAGTGGCTTGTTAGCGTGTCAAAAGATGGATTTATCAAGCTCTGGGATCTGGCTTCTCAACATTGCCTTGAAACGCATGTCGCTCACCGTGGAGAGTGCTGGGCCATGACTGCCCAAAATGACGGTGGCAAAACAGTCATCTTCACTGCGGGAGGTGAAGCTGAGGTTCGCGTTTGGCATGTTCACGTTGATGAAGATAACAACGACAAGCAAAAAGTAGTGCTGCAGGGTGTACTCCTGCGTCAGAGCAAAGACCGCGCAGTGACAGTCATGTTCCACCCCTCGGCACCTTTTGTAGCTGTGCATGGTACTGATCGGGCAATTGAAATATGGCGGATTCGTACTTCAGCAGAAGTTCACAAATCAGTAGCACGCAAGCGACGGCGGCGGAAAGAGAAAGGCGTGCCAGAAGGGGACGAGAACGAGCCATCAGAATCAGACGTTACCGAAAAATATGTGCCGTTCGTAATTGTACGAGCAAGCGCTCGAGTGCGAAGTGCTGACTGGGCAATGACCGATAGTACAAGACGCGATTCACTTAACTTCGTCGCTGCGCTTTCGAGTAACATGGTTGAGATGTACTCCGTCACAGTTCCGGCTGAGATGAAGAAAGGCAAGGGTGAACCGCCAGAATATGCTAGAATCTATGCGCTCGAGTTACCGGGTCACCGCACTGATGTGCGTGCTGTCAGCGTGAGCTCAGACGATGGAATGATTGCAAGCGCTGCAAATGGTAGCTTGAAGATTTGGAACGTCAAGACCACAAATTGTATTCGCACCTTTGAGTGTGGATATGCTCTTTGCTGTTCGTTTTTACCAGGTGATAGTATTGTACGTATACATTCTTTTTGAATTTAATACTGTGTTGCTTATGCTTATTGCGAATTATGTTATAGATCATTGTTGGTACGAAAGAAGGCAAGATTCAGTTATTTGATGTGGCTAGCTCGACGTTGCTGGAAGAGGTTGACGCTCATGAAGGCGCTCTGTGGTCTTTACAAGTAAGTGACGACGGTAAGACCCTAGTGACCGGTAGCGCAGATAAGAACGTCAAATTCTGGGAATTCCGCGTGATTCAGGAAACTGTTCCAGGTACCACTAGAGCAATCGCAAGAATGTCTTTGAAACACCGCCGCACGCTTGAATTGAGTGAGGACGTTCTGAGTGTGAGACTGTCACCAGATGGCAAGCTTGTTGCGGTTTCACTTCTTGACAATACGATTAAAGTATTTTATCTCGACACGCTAAAGTTTTTTTTGAATTTGTATGGACACAAACTACCTGTACTGTCTATGGACATTTCGTTTGATTCGAAATTGCTGATTAGTAGCTCTGCCGATAAGAACATCAAGATCTGGGGTCTTGACTTTGGTGACTGCCATCGCTCGCTGTTTGCTCATGAGGACAGTATTATGTCGGTCGAGTTTGTGAATGGTACGCATAATTTTTTCAGTGCTGCAAAGGACGGTCTGGTGAAGTACTGGGATGGTGACAAGTTTGAGAACATCCAAAAGCTTGAGGGACATCGATCTGAAGTCTGGTGCGTAGCTGTCGCACCTTCAGGAGAGTTTGTGGTGTCTGCCTCGCATGATAAAAGTATACGAATTTGGATGCAGACAGAAGACCAGGTGTTTTTAGAGGAGGAGCGCGAACGCGAGATGGAGGAGCTTTACGAGGCCACACTTGCAGGATCGCTAAGCACTGTGGACGACGATCTACAGGGCGAAAATGGCGAAAGGGAGAGAGATGAGGTTATTACTGCAGGCGGGCGGCAAACATCAGAGACACTTGTCGCAGGCGAGCGAGTTGCCGAGGCTCTTGAGTTGGGAGAAGCCGACTTGGAGCGCTCACCAGATGTTGAACGCAATATTGTGTTTTTGGCGCAGAATAACATCAGCGCTGAGCAATATGTACTTCAAGTCATTGAGAAAGTGCGCGCGGCACAGCTGCAGGATGCATTACTGCTGTTGCCATTTGACCGTGTTATCTCTCTACTCAAGTTTGTCAGTCTTTGGGCTGAGCGTGGGTGGAATGTGCCGTTGGCTACGCGGGTGCTGATGTTTCTAGTGCGGATGTACTACAGACAGATTGTCGCAAACGAGGTTCTACGAGGCACGCTGGACGTGGTCCGAAGTCGGCTGCGGGAGGCGGTCTCCAAGCAGCGTGACGAAGTTGGCTACAACGTTGCTGGATTACGGGAAGTGCGAAGACGGTATGCCGAATTACATGAGCATGAGTTTGGGGACGAGGGCGAGAGAAGCGTTATAACGAAGAAGCGCGAGTTCACTACTGTCGGATAGATATAGATAGATGGTAGAATGGAATATTGATGACATTATAGCATTGAATTGTAGGGGAAAATAGTGCTGTGCTGTGGACGATGTCCGAGCAAGAGCATAAGTCAGCAGCCAGGACAGTCGGTAAGAAGAAGAGCATAAATCAGAAAAGATTTAAGCATTAGTCTAGACAGGGCTCGACACGCTAGACATGCTCGACACAAGATGGTGGCTTGTGTGTGGCGAGATCGGTTGAACAGCGCTGAACGCGGTCGACACAGAGATCTTAAGGTTTTGGGCCCCACCGCTCGCTTTTTGCTCAGCTCAGCCAGTTTCTCTTCCCCTTCCTCAGCGACCCACCACCAAACCGCCTCGTCTTCTTCTTCCTCATCCTTCCCTTCAACCCCATCTGGCTGCTAATAATGCCCTACACCCCTCCGGCCGCCTTGTCGCTGCCGGCTGCGGTCGAGCATCACCAGCACCAGAGCCTTCCTCAGCAGCAGCTGCCGGAAATGCTTCCGCCGGCACTGCATCCGCAGAGCCCGCCCTCCAGCGTGCTTTACCTTCACGGCTTTCTCTCGAAGCGCGTACACGCCCCAAAGCTCAGCGAGGGCCGACAAGAGTTTTTGACTGGCAAGGATGACAACATTAGCAACAGAATCGGCGATATCAACAGCCCCAACAGCAGGGACAACAGCATCATCACCACTTCTATGTGCGCTGCCAGCACTAATAGCACCGCACTTTACCCCTCACGCTCGATGGTCGATCTGCGCGACGACCAAGATCTAGAGAGGTCTCTTCAGGACGATGATTCTGACGATGAACGACCACCGCGGATGGTGCGCAAAAAATCTGGCGAACTCGTCAAGCCGTCGCTGAAAAGCCGCCGACCTAGCTCGGTGCCGTCAACGCCGACCTATCCCAAAAATGTGCACTTCGACACTCAGCTTGAACATGTCCGCCACTTCCTTCAGGCCGAGCGGCCAACCGCAGTATCAAATCCAGGATCACCAGTAGACGAGACAGAGGCCTATTTTCCACCTTGGAGGCTATCTCGCAGCGACAGCGCGGGCGATGTCGATCCGGACCGCGCTCCTTCCCCACTCTCGATGTATGACTGGAACATTGTGCTGCCTAACTTCCCGCACTCGCGAAATAATTCTTCTTTGGATAACGTTTTCATTGAGCGGGTTTTCCTCGCACCAGACCAGCGTTCATTACTGGGACATGTTGCAGTGCGCAATCTAGCCTTTTCTAAATGGGTTGCGGTCAAGTTCACGGTCGATTACTGGAAGACGATTTCCGAAGTTGCCGCCGATTTCACGGCCGCATCGGCATCTTCTGTTTCGATGCCACCGCCACCTCCAGGCTTCGACAGATTCACATTTTCAATTAAGCTTGGTGATTTTTCCAAGCTCGAACAAAAGACATTATTTTTCTGCGTGCGGTATTCTGTCAACGGCACCGAGTATTGGGACAGCAACGGTGGCTCGAACTATCAGGTTCAATTCCGGCGCAAATTAAAGCAGGCACCGCGTGTAGTCTTTGAGCGCCGATTGTCGGACTCTGATGTTGATTTACCGCCAACATTTTTATCATCGTCGACGTTTTCGTCATCATTTTTATTATCATCACCCACTCCTTTGTCATCATTACAAGCATCATCTTCTACATTAACTGCAACTGTGAGACCACCACTTGCGGATTCGCATGATTATTCATTTGAATCATTTTACACCGGACCGGTGTCCGCTGCTGCCGCCTCAGATCATAGTATGATGACTTCGCTGAACACGACTCCCATAACGCCAACGCCATCGACCAAGTTAAGGCCATCGCGTTCGACTACGCCAACCGAGATAGTCCCGCCGGCGGGACGACCGTTCACTTCACGGTATGATTTCCGCACGTCATTGAATGCGGCGATGTCTGCGTCGTCGTCGTCATCTTCGTCAACATTGACGTCTTCTAATCCTTCATCGTCATCTTCACAAGAGACAATTGTGCCGAGTCAGAGTCGGCGAACTCAGGTGCAGACGCCACAGAGCACGTTCATGTTTGGCGGTGGAGCAGGAGGGGTGCAATACAAGACTATGAATTCGTCGAGGACGCCTTCGCAAGGTGGATCACCGACAGGATTTATTGAGCCGCCGGACACGAATGTGGTAGCAAGTGTGGGAGAGAGTGCGAGCGCGAATGCAAGCGCTACAGCTAGTAATACCGGGCTTGCGTTTGGACCATCGTCAGAGGATTTGCGGCATGTGAATGATCAGCTCACTAGTTTACGAGTTGATCGGGATAAGGCAGCAGCATCATCAACATCTGCGTCACAGTATGCAGCCCCTGGCGAGGTTTTTAAAGAGAAGCCGGCGATTGATTCGACTAGTTATCAGGTTTTCCTGGATAGCTTCTGCTTTGTGAGTGTTAGGCGACGATTGTTGGATATGGAGATGGAGGATGCTAACGATTTATATAGTTTCAGGGACCTCAAAAGCCGGGCAAGGCGGGAGCTGCTGCCGGTGTAGGCGGGCCAGGAACGTCACCTTCATCGTTTGGCAGTGCATCATCTACTTCGTCGCCAGTGTTGCGAACCAATATCGGCGGGTCGAATATGGGCACTACGAGGGGATCAATGCCGGGACTGTATGCGGACAGTACGAACTTAGGAGGATATAGCGGACCAAGATTTTACGTAGGACGTTCGCAATCGCCGTCGCCTACGGAGAGCGAATCGCCGTTTGATTCGCCGGTGATGATGGTTGAGAATGTGAATGATCCGGCGATGACGACGACGTCTGTGCCGGTGAAGGTGTCTACTACGTCCAAGATGTAGATTATTTAGGGAAGAAGAGAGAGAAGACAAAAGCTGATATTGATTGCGTTGCGACTAAATTGGGAAGGGGGGCGGGCGCATATGGTCGTTCGGATTGGGATCTTTGGAAACCAGGAGTTTTGCATTTTCTTGCTCAGATGTACAATGTTTACACTGGCTATTTACATATACATACATATACATACATATTCATACTATATATATATATATAAAGTAGGTATTAAACATACTACTCTACTGTTGTGCTTCCCACAGGCACGCCGAGCTCGGCCTGCACGTACAAGTTAGACTGAGTGCATCGCATAAAGTGCAGACATGAGGTGAGAATCCGCCTTTCAATGCGCTGGCTTGAGCGCCAAAAGCAAGGAAAACTAAGAGGATAACTAAGTTTTTCTGATTTTTATGCCCGCTGTCGGTGCCAGAAACCCTAAGACCCAGGTTTCGACTCAGTCCAGAGCAGTGCTGGGCGAAGACAGGAGAGGTTTCGTCATCGCTGATCTTTTTGCTAGGAGAAAGAGCAGAGAGCGCAAGAGTAGCAGCGCAAATAACAAGAGCAACAACAACAACAACAACACCGTTTGGGCAGCGAGAATGATCTTTGTCATGTTTTGTTCTGTTCTTTGCTCGCGTGGTTGCTCGTCCTGCAAACAACAGCACTCTCACTTCTTCAAGTTCGCGTACTTCCCTTCCCTTCCACCCTTTCCTTCCCTTCCCTCCCTTCCCCCGCGGAATTCCCCCCCTGCGGGATTCCCCCCTGCGCATTGCCGTCCGCTAATTAGCACACCACCGCCTCTCCAGCTCTGCTTTTTAATCTTATGCTCGCGTCGAGTCCTCAACGAGCCTCGCGCAAAAAATTAAAACGCAAAAAGCTGGGCACAGACTGCACAACCTCGACATCACCCGACTTGCCCTCGACTCATCAGCCACTTCCGTTATCAGTAATCATTTCTTATATAATCCATCACTCAGCCACCACCTCCGGTGCCTGACCTGCTCGTCATCATCGATAGCTGAAGCGAACTAAAATCACTCACTCCTTCTTGCGGTCCCTGAGCTGCCTGCCATCTACGACACCGCTCTTCTCCTTCTTCTCTTGCCCCCAGTTGACCAGCATTCTCATGGCTGCGCGCCGAACCCTGGTAAACACCTGCTCGAGGCTCTTCTCGAGCTCGGCACGCTCCCCCACGTTCTCTCCCCAGGTCCACCCGACCTCCCTCTCCGCATTCGACACCAACCATGCGCTCTACGACCGGTTCCGCCCAACTCACTTCAAGCCCGCCGTCGACGATCTGATCTTGCGCCTCAGTCTCCCTCCTTCCCCAAAAGTTATCGATCTTGCCAGCGGGACCGGAAAATTCACAGCGCTGATCGCCGATCGCGGCTTCGATCTCTCCGCCGTCGAGATTTCAGACGGCATGCTCGCAACCTTTCGTGAGAAGATGCCTGACATCCCGGCGTTCAAAGGCAGTTCATATGCTATTCCTTGCGAAGACCACTCATTGGATGCTATCTTTTGCGCCCAGGCCTTTCACTGGTTTGCCGATGTCACCTCGCTGAAAGAGTTTCACCGCGTCCTCAAACCCGGCACTGGCAAGCTTGCCTTGGTCTGGAATTTTGAGCCTGAACCCGACCGTAACAGTGTCTGGCAGCGCGAATGTGCAGAGCTTTGCTGGACCTACGACTTGCATGTACCCCAATTCAGACGAATGAATTGGCTCGATGCCTTTGACACTCCTGAGGCGCATCAACTCTTTGACAAACTCGAGAAGGATTGCATGTACTGGAGCTACAAGATCAGACCTGACGACGTTTACCAACTTTGGCTCACAAAGAGTTACATCACAGACTTGCCAGACGATGAAAAGGCGAGTGTCAAGTCTAAGATCGAAACAATCCTGCAAGAAAAAGCACAAAGCGAAGTTGATGAAAACGGACTCTTGGACCTGCGCATGGGCGTGTACTATACCTGGAGTACTGCGCGATAATAGCATCAATTGCCATTATCCATGGTCAGCCTAGGCGAATTCTGCATGCCGCCCCTAGTAAGATATTTTGCATCTGATTCTCCTTCTGTGTCCTCAGTTATCAACTCCTTAGCTGCATTTAATATCCCACTATCCCACTTTCAGCCTTACTAAGCGTAGAGACAGCGTTGAATCATTGGCATTGTCTTATTTTAGCTATACCTTTCATTCGCGTGAGAACAACTTTCATAGCTTACCAGCTCCATATATCATTGAAGCGAGCATATTGAGATGCATCTACCTCGTCATTGATACTAATCAGCACCTCTTAATTATCATATACAACTTTATATGTATTATAAATATATAAACCTTCTGAGATTCACAATCTCTGAAAACTTCGAGCTGTGCTAACTGTGAGACGCTGTCCCGTAGTTCTCGAAGTCAACGTTAATCAAACGGTGTGCAGTGAGCCCTTTAAGCGAGCTAGCGCGGTTACCTGTAATTTCTTCCCACAGAAAATACAAATAATTTGTTTTGATTAGTCCTAAAATATAGCCATAGTTTAGAAAAAATCACTACAAGTCAAAAGTGTCAGTAAATCTGCATTTACATTGTCTGTTCGAGATCAATGACGCTGCCGTATT
Organism: [Lipomyces] yamanashiensis; assembly: GCA_030572775.1. Taxonomy (NCBI): domain Eukaryota; kingdom Fungi; phylum Ascomycota; class Lipomycetes; order Lipomycetales; family Lipomycetaceae; genus Myxozyma; species [Lipomyces] yamanashiensis. The sequence continues at coordinate 74,692 of JAJMBS010000025.1, forward strand.
CGGAAAATCACTAATTACCCTAAGCCAAAACTTGTGCCTGAATTTCAGTTCCGACCGCAGTATGTTAGTTGAATTAATCAGTTTCGATATTAAAGCATAGCACCTCGTTTTATTTTCATTTTAAAGACAAATTAAAGATTATTAATTAATTATTTACTAGAATCAATACGATGAACTCCTTAAACCTGCACAATCTCGCGATGGCTCCTTCGACGACCTATCACGCACATCTTCTACAACACTTTTGATACTTAACTATAGTATTAAGTTATGTATTAAATAGTTTCAATTAGTTTTTAATCACTGTATTGTATGTAAAATAGATTTTCATTCATTTTAACAGAATAGCGTAAGGAGTACAGCAACAGGCCCTGAAGTCGTTGCCGTATCAACCGCGCAGGACGCGATTTGGATTCAGACCAGCGCGTGTTTGGCGCGTCCGTAAACAACCTCGGTCAGGATCCAAATCCTGGCACGCACTTATTAGACACCCTCCTGCTTCACTCTCTCCCTCCTCTTCTCCCTTTCCTCCCCAACACCCCCCCAGCTTCCCCAGTCATTCTGCCTTTCAGCAGCCGTGACTATCAAGCATCCAGCAGCTTTACAACCAAACAACAACCAACCAACCAACCAAACAACAGTCCACCTCCCTGTAAAACCTCAATCCTTCTCACAGCAACACAGAACAAAATGCAGCTGAACGAGACTGCCACCAGATCTTCAGTTATGAAGTCTGTCCCACGTTACATGTGGCCAACCTCAGCCTCGAGAGAAAAGAGTGCTGGCATCGCCGCTACCAAACAGAACAAGCCCAACAAAACACGTCCGGTAAGATGATACTTTTTTGTGTATTGCGCTAATAACACACCTGCTAACAGAATCTAGTTTAACACCGGTCCTCAGGCAGCCAACGGTTATAAGCGCACTCAAGCTCCTATGCATAGTCATAGATCTGTAAGTATCAATTTTAGTATAAAAAGCAGGATCTAGACTAACAATGGTCACAGAATCCCAGCATCAAGCGCCAACAGCCTGTTGGTAAACAGACCCGAAACACCCTCCCTGTCCCTGCGACCAAATCCGTCCAGCAGAAGCATATCCCCGTCTCTACTGAGACCAAGGACACCACCTCCGACAGCGTGAAGCATCAAGCTATGGAGGCGCTTCAACTTACCATGACCGCCGCTGCCCAAACCATGAGCACGCCCTCCTCTTCAGTACCTATTACTGTTGTCAGCAATATTATCCATGTTCTTGCAACAGTCCAGGCTTTTGCATGCGAGGCACCAAATCCGTCTTCCTTGCCCATGGATGCATACAGCCATATAGTCGCTGCTATCGAGCTGATCCTCGGAGCTATTGCTCCGATCAAGAATGACCTTGTAGCTGCAGATATTCCTGCCGCTCCCGTTGCTACAGCGGCGGCAGCAACAGCCGAGCCCGTGGATATCCCATTTCAAACTCCTATCTCAAAGGCAGAGCCAGTCTCATCATCTGAGTCCTCAGACTCAAAGCGTACCACTCCTGACTTTGAAGATTCTTCAAACTCGAGCCGCTGCTCGTCTCCTTTCATCGAGTATCCTTCGCCCCGGCCGGAGTCTCCTGCCTTGCTTGACGACACAGCTCTCGCAGACGTTGGAAACAACAACGCCATTGTAAGTTCCAATCATTAGTTACTACTTGTTGGCAAAATACTAATGAAGACCAGATTATCAAAGATACAACAACTTCGCAAGCGCTTGCAACAGAGCCGGAGTCTGTTGATGTGCGCCGCACCGAAGCAAAGTCTCGGACGCGTCCTGCTCCCAATCGCCTTGCTACACGAACTGCTACACGCATTGCCTCAGAACTGTCTATCAGCAAATGCTTTGACGATGAAATTAACACAAAGTGCCGCGTGCGACATTCCGAGATTGATGGATCTCAGGAACAGCTTGGAGCGCAAGCATCTGGTTGGTCGTCCGCAGGTTCTTCTGCGGCCCATGAGGCAAGATTGGTTAGTCTTCTCTCGCCAGAATGTGATCGTGCAAGAGGTGTTCCCGAGTGGTCAAGAACGGAATCTTGTACGGAGTCAAGAATAGAACGATCTCATTCTAGTGACACGGTGGCAAGCATCTCAGAACGATTGTCCAACCGTGGCATTAATCCAGAGGAGTCATCCAAATTTGCCGCCGCATATTCCCCTACGGCGGTCCCGGTATCAGGATTCAAGAAACCAAATCTTCATCCTGAGCCATCCTCTCGGACAGACTCCTCCAGGTCGTCTACGGAAATAGTTCACAATGAAAAGCTTAAAGAGAGATTGTCAAAATCGTCATCGAAGCCACAATCTAAAGGAAAGAGAATTACAGCAGTGTCAGCTGCAGAAGCGGCAGCAGACCGAGAACTACTCAGTGAGACAGCGCGTGTCTACTACGATTATGTCAAAGGCTGGGAAGATTCAAACTATGCTCCCACAGATGCAGCAGCAGCGCAGTCAATGGCGAGGTCGTCTGAATGGCTTGCTGGAGAATTGGCTGCGGCCCGTCAAGCAAAACTGGCCGAACCCGCAAGAGCAGCATCCCACGTTTCAGCATCTCAGACGCCAGTTCTTTGTGATGCGTCATCAGAACGTTCAATCTCTACTACTTATTCTATGGAAGTAGAACGCACCAATATGTTCCGGAAGAGACTTGAGAATCTTTTAGTGAGGAAGTCACGATGCAAGCGCAACAGGATCACTTCGGCAGTGGCGTCAGTATCCGCAGACGAGAAGAAGTATCTTGGCGAGCCTGCGCACGCCATTTATGATTATGTGAAGAGCTGTGAAGATACAGACTATGTTCCTATTGACGAGGAGGAGGCCGTATCGATAGCTGATTTGTTCAAGTGGCTCGAAGCAGAGATGGTTGAGACTCGCCAGGCGAGATTGGCTGCTTATAAGGCAGAATCTAAGAGGAGAGCTGCTACAATCAAAAAAATTGATGAAGCTCGCGACAGATTGAGACGGGAAAGAGCCACTAAACGGTCGAGAGAGTATGCCGACCACGCGTCTGAAGTTCAGCCTGATGAGGCACAGACGCTTGAATATGGGCCTCAGTATTCTGGCCGCAAGTTCATAGAGGAAGCAAAGCGTCGCATTGCAGCGCGACGCCTCGATAAGACTCAGGTCCCCGATCCCGGAGCTGAGGTTAGGAGATCTGTTCTGCAACAGCCGAGGTGTAAGAAGTGGTATGTCCGTCAAGCGGATGGATCTGTGGTAGCCCGCGCGTTTTCATCTTTCTACGTGGCGGCGGAGCGATCGAGACGGTTATATCCGTCTATGCCCAATTAAAAAGGGACGATGATGATGAATATCTATATACTTTTCTGTTTTCTGTTTACTGGGAGTTTGGATGGCGTTTATACCTACATATCTTATCATACCAAGCCTTTAATGATAGTTTTTTTTAGTATTGCCTGGCGTTCTGGGTGTTTTATAGTTCTTTTTATTGTCTTGTTTTTAATATCAAATAAGTTACACAAAGATCATGAAGTGCATTACCATTTACTGAGTAGTCTGATGTGCTTCTCTTTTCTTTGAGGCCACACCGTGTGATTCAGCAGTCTGCCAAAGCGTAGCTATCCCCTGACTTTTTGAGTGAGATTGTTAAACATACTACTACGTTAGTTTTTACTTAGTCGTAATATTACTGGACTATTGCTTCCAAAGCTGTTGACATATGTAAGTGGATGCCGAAGAAATCAGCCAAGCTCAGCGTATAGCATATGCTGCTATTATACAAATTGTATCAAATCGCTACGGTTGTACTGCATAAGATGCCTTATACTACTACAACCCGTATTTGCTTCAAATATATCAGATTCTCTGTCGCTATTTGGACTACTTGTTGCGCAGAGAGGGGCCAACTCTTATTGCGTTGAAGCGCATAATGGTGCATTCACAAGTCCTGACTTGTTCGATCATGTGCATATTTAGTTGATGCGATTACACCTCACAGCTGTCAAATCATTCAATCTAGGATTAAGCATGCCGCTGAGCCGTAGCATCTTAATAAAGCAATCACATCGTCGAAAATATTAGAGAGTAAACTAATGCATGCCAAGTGTATTCGCATCTGCCACTCTCAGTCGATGCTGGCACGTGTCACCCTAACCCAATGCATGCCTGATATAGCAAATAAAGTGTCGAGTAGAAACTTTACTAATTTGCTAGTTGCAGCGTGAGAATTATGTAGTTCTGGCGATGCAAAGCGATTAGTTGTAGCTACTTGTCATTGTATTGATTTATTAGCAGATTTAACTAACAAACGCAATTATAAATTGAAAACTGCACTGCATACTATGGAAGTGGAAGTAGATATGGTGGTAGTTGGGTTATAGCCTCGTAGAGCATCTGGCAAAAGCACCGTAGAGTGTATCGCGCACTTCGTTCACATTATGTTATCTACGCGCTTTGTATTCTATGAAACTAACATTTGATATCTTCTATTTGTAACTAACAAGGGTTTGACTTTCAACTCTTGCTCACTCTTGACATCATGCTCACTCTCAGTGCCGCGTCGACCACAAACACCTGAGAGCAAGCCATTCTCTCAAGTTATTCTATTAACACCCTATCGTCCCCACCCTTCCAGTAGGCATGACAACTTTCAAAACTTCTCTTAATATCACTTAAATAATACTCATTCATTTCGGCATACTCAACATTCAAGTGTTTATTTGCACGAACGATCTCGTCGCAATGTATAGGAAGTCAAATAGAATGTCAAAATACCCTAAACCGCAGACTATCCCTGAATCTGAATCCGGGCCGCTGTTTGTTAGCTGCATCAGCCACTTCAAATGTCAATGCTGAACTAGTTGCTTTATTGTCATTTTTTAAAAAAAAACTGAATCACCGAGACTTAATGATCATTAAGTTGCTATTTATGCAAATTATTATGAAAAAACGGAACAAATGGCAAGACACCTTGCAAGCGTGCGCATGACAGTGTATCACACACATCATCGGTAGCCATTTTTGATTAGATTATTGAGTATCAAAATACTTTGAAAGCAGTCTATAATATGACGATTATATTTAAAACTAATTTTGGACAGATTTTCTGTTTTCTGGGGAGTTTAACGGGAGTTTATACCTACTTACATTTTCATACCTTTGTTGTTTTTGCTGTTGCTTGTCTTTTTAGTATTACTGGAAGTTCTGAGTGTATTTAACTTCGTATTTGCTTGTTTAGTATTTTAATATGAATTAATTTGTCACAAATGATTGTAAAGTGCTATACCTCTGAGCCGACGACCGGCGTACGGTCTATTATCTAAAGTCGAACAGCGAGCCAAGGCATACGCTGCATCCTTTTTAACACAGTAGAGAATAAAGCTAAATATTATAAAATGTATCTAATCAATTGCAAGTGTGGAATTCATGAATTCTACGGAGGATACTTGGACTAACGCCGGCCAGTTGGATTGATCTCAAGGAAGTTCAGGCACGAGTGCGCGCAGCTCGTGAGCACGAGACTGCCAACACAACCTATAATCGCTGAGCCCTTGAGTAAAAAGCTATCAGTACTCTATTTCCTGTGCACCATGAGTCTTCGATAATCACCCGAACAGCATAACTATAAACAAAGCGTAAGCTATGCTCCGCTGATTGTAGTAAGGGTAAAACGCCAAATTCTTTGTCGAAACCGTGTTTCAGAAGCAACAGAATTACAGCGGAATCGGTAGCAGTAGCACTTGCAGAGAGAGAGATGCACAGCGATACCACGGGGTACTTGTACGATTATGAGAAGCGATGTGAAGATAAAAACTACATCCCAGAAGACCAGGAGGCAGCACGGTTTTCCGTGCATGCATCAGGTTGGCTTTCTAAGGGATTGGCGGCTGCCCGTCGAACAAGATCGACGGGTCTTGTCTTACGAGATAGCCCTGGCGACAAGCCTGTTGTCAAGCCTTTACACTTGGCACACCTTAATGAGAACTCAAAGCCTGAGAATAGAAAAGTTGCAGGAAAAGCAGGACTAGAGAGAGCCACGAGCTGGCTAAGAGAGAACGTCAATCCTGTGCCTGAGTCTGAGCGAGATGTGGTTCAGGCGGGTCACCAGAGGAAGCAGAGGGCAAACAGACTATTATTAGAACTTCATCATCGTACATCTGCACGACAATGTGATAGATTAAGCGCATCAAGGAATGAAGTCGATGCAGCAAAACCTGGTTTGCCAAAGCCTATGAGTCCGACGATACATTCTCGCGCCAATAATGGACCCATTGCAACATCCACGCCTCCTCGAGTATCTTCTCTTGCTTATATCAAGGCAGAAATCACCGATATTTGAAAAATGCCAAATATGAAATGAGACTGAGGTAACTGTGACGATAACGATGATTATGAACATGAAGATCTATCTACTTTTCTGGTTTCTGGGAGTTTGGTGGGCGTTCATACCTTTATATTTTATCATACCACTTTCTATTTCTGCTATTGTGTGTTTCTGAAATTACTGAGGCCTCTGGAAGTTTCACAGTTCGGTTTACAATGTTTTTAGTGTTTCCAATATCAAATGATTCAAACAAATGAGCAGAAGCTGATAGACTTGTCTGGCAACGACGACGGGAACAAGCACAATCAACCCTAGACCAATGCTCGCGTATGAATAAGGTTCTATATTGAAAGTTTATTTCTCCAGTGAACCGAGACCCTGGCCTCTGCAATAACAAGCATCGCAACTGACATTGTCGCTCTTCTCTGTGGTATTCAAAGATAGTTGAAGTATTATCGGAAACAACAAGTAAAGTAAAGTTGGAAAAGTTCGATTATTGGGAAATTTAAGTATGTTTTAGTTGTATCACGCGCCCTAAATATGCAACTGAACTTACCAATCTGGCTTACTGTTACTCAGAAATCACGAAAACTGCTATTTCAATCAAAAACTATTAGTTCAATTCAATTCAAAATACGGTCAATCAAAGACCGCGACGCAAGTGTTGTAAATAACAATCAGAAAAACCTACGCGATCTGGGCGCATACAAATCTAAGCACGTCGTAGACTTTCCTCCTTGTCACCGACGGTTCTCCCATTTCCTTTGTTTTTCCTGTCCTACTGACACCAGACAGCTGTGATTTTTATTCAATAAAGATTTTGCGCTTGTTATCTGTTTTAACAGCTTTTATAACACAAGCATCTACGTCGCTAGAGTAGCAGTCGCGTAAGTATGCAGACCAACGCATCTGCTACCGCGTCTCTTCTTCCTTCAGCTCCAAACACGAGTACTCACAAAGTCCCGAACTACTTGTCGCCAACGCGAGCAACTTTGGCAAAAGCGACTGATTCTGGAGTAATAGCTGCTTTGCGATCACGCAGACCCCTTCCGGTAGATGAGTGTTATGCAATTCAGTAGTCATTCACGACTGTTCGCTAACATTCATGATATTAGTTTTATCACGGCAAGAATCCATTCTGTGCCCCAGCTCATAGATTTTATGTCCCAGCAGATAGAAACATCCGTCAAGCAGATGCAAGGGCTTCTGAGGCTACACAAAGACAGAGAAACGGACATATCTCAGTGGCGTGCCGTGAGAGTGTTAGCCGTGTTGCACGACACACAGCGTCATCGGCAGCTAAAGTGGTAGCGAAAGCGGGGAGATTTACGACTGAAAAGGTCTGTGACTTCAATATATATCTCAATTCTTGCTAATATATTATAGCCCATGAGTGATGCCACTCAGTCAAGCCAGAGCGAAGAAGATGATTGGCAGTTGCGACATCTGCTCAACAATCTTGCGGAGTCTCTACAGGCTTTAGCGGCAGACTTCGAGGAGCATTCTACCTACACTTCTGAGTCTGTGATACCAGAGAATGCAGGTATTCGATATGGGCTTGCTAGCTTTCAGCCGACATCGGCATCTGCTAATGATTTAGCTGATTCATCTGACCCGCGTCCACCTTCTCCGGCGCCTGTACCGCCTAAACCACCTACGCCGCCTATTACGCCGCGGCCTAGAAATGAGAACCGGGGCCCGCTGAAGAGATCCTACTTAGAAACACTGACTCCTCCTAGCTCGCGTAGTGTCTCTAGCAATAAGAGGTCCGCTGCCATGTCTAACCCCTCCGGTTTAGCTCAATTGGCTGTTATCTCACAAAGAAGTTTGCACACTAATGCACTTGATGCATCGCATTCTGTCTTGAGTACAGATGCAGTAGTGGAAGCTACGAGTGAACCTGATAGTTTTGTAATGCCTAGTCCGTGTTCTGCGGCAACATGCGTAAAGAATGGTTTGCTATCAGCAACGGACTTGGCGGTCCTTGACCAAAAGCTTTCAAGTATTACTCAGGAGTCTACGGAAGGGCGCATTGCAGCTTCTGTCAAGAAATCAGAAAAGGACTTTGCTGATGGTTCAGACGTGGTTGAATGTACAGCCAGCCTTACAACCGAGGACAGTGCTCAGCAATCAAATGCAAGTCGCTGCGTATTTCCAGTCTCCGCAGTCATAGACAAAACATTGCAAGAAACAGATACCGATATTGAGAAGGCATCAGTTGAATGCCATCCCAGCAATTCTGAGCGTGAATCAAACTTTTCAGAAGAGAAGGATGAAGTTACTACAGAACCCCCGCGCACACTCGCTCAAATATCGCCCCGGCTCTCCGCAACTGACGAGTTACGCAAGCGCGATGCATGTCTCATCAGTATGAATAGCACAGATGAATCAAAGCATCTGCCTTCAGATTTGCCTTCTTCTTTAGTACCTGAAACTTCTGCATCCGGATTAGATCAGATCAAAGCGACCGATAGCCTCAGACTTGTTCACAGCTATATTGATCGACCTGTACCAGATCATTTAACTTGGAGGCTTGTACCATCCTGGCGCTTCAGCTCAGATGAACTTGGTACAATTTTCGAAGACAATGAACAATCTGTTCACAGCCAGCCATCGACTACGGTGCTGAATGTTCAGTCTTCTCTTTGCCTTGTATCACGACCGCGGATAAATAGTTCCAAAACTAAAAGGGAGAATAGGTTTCAGTTGGTTTTCATTAGCAGTGAAGAGCTCAATGCTACGATCAAGACATGCGAAACATTTTTCAGTAAGGATGATTTGAATTCGACGGCTGGCAATCAAGGCGGTTCTTTGCGAGGTATTGCGACTGGCGCAAAGTACGGATATTCACCCTTGAAAGGGAATCCCTCTCTAATGATCGCAAAGCATGAGAAATCTGCAAATAGACTTATAGAACAAGCGTCTTGCAAAGACGCCTCATTGAAGGATATTGACTCTCTCAAGTCCGTATCGCAACAGCCTGAGCTACCAGTTCCTACTTCTCAGTTCATTGCATCACTTACGGAATATCTGGCGAAATTTCAAATACTACTAGATCGTCATCAATCAACCAAAGCAGCTGCAATCAAAGCATTCACCGCTGCTAGCAAAGTGTCTAAGGCGTGAGGATCGCAAGGACTGAATATATTGTAAAAACGATTGAAGAGAAAAGCGGAGCTTTGATGCATGTGAATGCGTCAGATAATGCAAGCGAAATTTGTACTAAATACCTGCGGATGTTAACCCGCGTATGCGGTTTCAGAAATTTATAGTATTTTTTACAGATCATTGCAGGTCATGTGTTTGACTGCAACGGGTCACAGTGATTCTGTCTTCTCTTTTCATACCCTTTCTGTGATCCTACTAGCGCTAGTAGCGTATTATTATTTGAGTAATTAGTTGTATTGTAGATACTGTTTATGTTATGATAATACTTTCGATCTTGTTCTATATTCCAAGCACTCAGTGTAAATGCCAGTAATCATCTTACAAAGTAAAATGTAGAGAACCTTACTGAACATCCAAGAATAGAGCAAATCTAATTTCCAAAATTGCTTCAAACTGCAGTATACATAACGCTATCAATGTATTTGTCATGTGTTGCGCAACGCAGCTCTTCTACGTGGATGACGACGTCCATGCTTTTCTTAACTTGTAAACTCCATAGGCAGTCAGCCCTAGTGCCGTGATTCCAACGCTTGCTACAGCACCTCTGAAGATCCGGCCCTGGTGCATGCTACGCTGCATCGCAACATGGTACGGGATACTCGAGAAACTGACCATGTTGTAGAGTGTGCGTACCCGTAGAACAGGAAATCGTTTATACAGGAACTCTTCGGTAGATTTGCGGGCTAGATACATTTTTGAAGACACGGACGAGCGCATTTCGACGTAATTTTGCATAGCTAAATCTGAAATAGCAAAAAGGTCTGCTTTTCGTGTGTTGCTGTAGTTAACTAGTGCAGAGTTGAGGGAGTTTGTGTCGCGGATGTGTTCGAAGAGTCGTTGAACGTCCTCAAAGCCGCAGTTCATGCCCTGGCCGTAAAACGGAACCATCTATTCATGCCAACGGTTAGTCATAACTCATAAAATTTATCATTAAATACATACGGCGTGAGCAGCATCTCCAATTAGAATGCAGCGGTCAGAATAATGGTAAGGAGAGCATTTGATACTGACGAGGGTGCCCTTTGGATTCTCTAGAACTTGTTTGCAGAGAATTTCCTCGCCAATAAGAGGTACAGCATCTGGGAAGTATGTATTGAAATAATCCATAACATCGTTAGGATACACGATATCGTCAAAGTTGGCCCTTGGCATGAAGAGAGTCCCCGTGAAAGACTTGTCGTCTCCAATATTTGCTAAACTCATAAGCATAAACGTCTTGCGCGGCCAGATGTGTAAATGATTTGGATCAAGAGCGTAGGTCTCTTTCCCATCCGGAAGTTTTTTTGCAGGAATTGAGATTTCGCACCAGAGTGTGTCGAGATATTTCTGTTCAAAATCAACAGGCCCGGCTCGCATCATCTGCCGGCGGACTGTCGAGTGAGCACCGTCAGCGCCAACGACGAGGTCAGCTTGTACTTGGATCTCTCCGTTTCTATTTAACGTCAAAATACATTATTCTAGCTAAAAATGCCAGTAATTTGCACTTACTCGGTACCAAACTTTGAGAGACGACGATCAAAGTCGCAATGAACAAGACGGTGGCTGAAGTGCAGAGTCACGTTCTTGTGCTTCTCAACAGTATCAAGCAAAACCCCATTCAGCCAACCTCTGTCAACAGCATTAATATGCAATCCATGCACGTCGTACGCTTGTGAAGTCTGGTTACCATCCAGGTCGTGGATCATACGTCCATGAACCGGCACGACGTTGCGCATCACCATCGCGGCCAGCTCTGCTGAACCACCGCGGAGACCCTCAATTCCACGATGAGATAAAGCAAGATTGATGGACTTTCCAGTTGAAGCTGTTGGCCCACGGCTCAGACGGGGATCTGCATGTCTTGCGCGTTAGTAGTTTTGCTCTCTTGCCATTGTCATGAACTGTCACCAAGACTCACCGCTGCGGAGGTCAAACAACGACACTTTCCAGCCGGCGTTGGCAAAGTAGAGAGCTGCCAGTGTCCCTACCGGACCTGCTCCAACTATCGTCACCGTGCTGCCCATTCGCTCTGTGCTTCTATAAGCTGATCACAGTCGTCTGGCTTCTGTTCTTTGTGATGTGCGACTAATCCCAGGCTGATTTTGTGCTCGGCTGCTGAGCCGCGCGCTCAACATCCCAACCACTTTCACCAATATGGCTATTCACTACTCACGCGACTATAACTTGACAGTGAACCAGGACATAGACTTGTAGGCTGTTTTGAAGGTGCGTTGATACAGATGGCTTCAATAGCATCCCGCTCTGCGACACCGGTGAGTCTCGAGATCGCCGGCGGACGCGCATACTCCGACTCAGCCCAGTCTGCAGCAGCTGCAGCAGCAGCAGCAGGAACTAGCACAGTAGCATCACACCACCCACCGCTCTTTTTCACTATCGTGCGCGATACAACGACTACTTTGGCAGGCCAAGTACTTGATTCAGCTGATATCACCTCTGAGAAACTGCACGAGCGCACACGGGCACGTATTGTGCATCCGCGAGTGCACTACCTCTTCTCTGACGACCCAGATGATCCGCAACACCCATCGCCTCTTGTTTCGGCTACGGCTACAGGCACAGCACGGCGACGAACTGTGATTGTTGATTTTGCTGAAGACGGGAGAACTGTAGTTGGCGCTACATCACTGTCGCCTGATTGGCAAGTCACTCGAGCAGAGACAACCGATCTTGCAATGCGGTCGGCATCGTCATCGTTCGGTGGCGGCAGTCGCAATAGTGCCAGCAAGATGCTCACGATAGAAGGCGTTGGTGCTTTAGAAGAGAATTACGAACTAGTGCGGGGCGTCACTAAGAAAAGTGGGATGCAGACCAGTGAATCAATGGCGGACTCTGACCTTTCGAGTGCACTGATGTACGCGGATCTCTATGCCCAGACGTATGTTTTCTTTACTTTAGTTTTTGATATGATGAGTGTTGAGTACTGACTTCATATTTTAGCGATTTAAAGCTGAAAAGTCTGGTGGACCATTCACCACCAGAGACATTCGTCGACCTCCTGACGCGTCTAAGGGCTGACATTGCAGCCGCTACTACTTCTGCCGGCATAAATTCAGGCTCAGCATCTGATACTGCGTTAAATGGTGCAAGTTTGCAGAATGATAGTCATGACTATGGATCTCAGCACGCATCTCGTGATTATTATATAGAGCAACAAGCACAAGAGCGCATCCAAATGCCCACTGCCTCGCACTATGCCAGTAGTCCCACAACGCACCGTCTATCATCACAATTCGCGATTTCTTCTTCTTCAGAATCTGAAGACGACGATGATGAGGAGGATGGCGACGTTTCTGAAAAAGCAGACGACGAAGCGGAGGATGATCAGCCAATGTTTGCTACTTCTCTTTCTTCACAATCTCCTCCTCCCGCGTCGCCTGATCCAGAGAATACGAAAACTACTCCGCATGTTCCTGACGGCTCTCTCACGTCTTCCTTTTTTCACAAGAGAGAAGTCGCGGCAACAGACGCTGAACACGCAGACCCGTCTTCATCTACCCATCTCGCACAGTCATTTCGCCACTCCCGTCCCACATCTCTCTCCGGCTCTAGAATCCTTGGAAATAGCGGTAGCAGAGGCGCAGGTAGTATAACTCATTCAGCGGGCTCGGGAGCGGATTCGTCACATGAAGATCTGATTCCTCCGACTTCGATGGCAACTGCACCTACAATTACCTCTACTACTGCTGTTGTTGCGGATGAGGACGAGGAGAACCCTGTTGCTCGGTAGAATCCTGCCTTGATTATATCTTTTTTAACATACGATATGCAACAACCAAGAGTGCCTTCTTCTGAAGTGCTTCGTCGACAACAGCCGTCGTCAAATCAAATAGTCAACAGCACTTTCACACGGTTATCTACAGTAGTAGTTTCTAATGACGGAGCATCAAGAAGAAGTCCGGTATTGTTCCATGTCTTATCCGCAATCGAAGCCGGGTATAATTGTTGGACTATTAGCAAATCATCCTGCCTTGATTATACCTTTTTTAGATCCATTCAAATTGCAATTGAGAAATCGGCGTTGAATTTGTTACTTTGTTATCTATTTACAAAATTGCGGGCAGTTGAGTCGTGTTAAGTTAGGTAACTGTAAAATAATCTATTATGACAAATATTACTCGCAAACAAAGTCATATGCTTCCTCTCACACTGGGTATATAACTAATTTATCTATGTCGACGCCCGAGGTAACATCGACGGCCTCACACTTGTGGCAGTATTAGGCGAAACATTCTCGCTTTGCTGCTGCTCAGGCTTCACCGTCTTTGGTAAACTTTCTGGGACGTAATACTTCTTTTCCTTTTTAGGTGTTTTACCGCTTGCGCTGTATCCAGCCATCTGCAAACTCGCAATCGCCTCTCTGAGCTGGGCAAACTCTGCCGCACTTCCGGTAACGTATGTTCCAGTGGTAGTCTTTGCCTGTTCGGACATGCGCTGCATCTCCTCAGCATGAACATGCAGCCCGCGGCCTGAGTCTTCAATGTTCTTGTTTACATTCGTAAAACCCTCGCGCATGCTGCTCTGAAGTGCCTTCATCGTGACGTCGTATGTGCTGTGGTGAGTCTCGTTCTGCGCGCGCGCACGCGTAACAAACTCATCCAGAGCTCGCATTTGAACAGACAGATTCTCCTTCTGCGAGCTAACAATCTTCACAGCCTCAGAGTGAATCGTACGAGTACTCTGCTGCAGCATCTCGCCGTTCTGCTCCGAGGCGTGGTACGCGTCAACAATCGTCTGCTTGATGCGCTCTTTGTCCTGAGTAATCGACCTTTGAAATTCTTTTTGCTTTGTGAGCCACTCGGCACCACCTGCAACGAATTCCTGGCCGGCAGTTGCAAGAGTCTGCTTAGTGTTAGACAATTCACCACAGAAATCGTCGACACTCTTGTCTAGTCGCTCATTCTGCGCTTCACCAACAGCATTCAACATCGCAGTAACTTGTTCAAGAATCTGTTTACGTTCTTCCTCTGCCTTCTTCTTCTCTTGTGCAGCAATCGCCTTCACCGCAGCGCTATGAACATCGATATTCGACAGTACAGTTTCGCTGCTACTCGCCATGGCTGTGTGAATAGCAACGAGTTCATCGCGCTGTGTATGAAGTCGTTTATTAAACTCATCAAACATTCCCTTGAACTCACGGCCAAGTTGATTATACGCCATCGATGTCTTCACAGTATTGTTAGCTCTCATTACTCAACCCATCGCAAAATGGAACATACCTGACTCTGGAAAATTTCAATCTGGTTCATGAGCTCTTGTGAGATCTTCTCAGTCGCATCGTTAAGTCCTTCAAGACCCTCGCCAACCTTACTCTTAATATCCTCCCTCAACACTTTGATGTTCTCCAGCACATTATTCATCTCGCCTTTGGATGTACCCATGAGTTCCTGTAGTGCACCTTGCTGTTGATCAAATTGCGCAAGCCGCGATTCGATAGTCTTGTACACGTCTCCAAGCTTTGCGGTCTCGCTGATCAACATACTGCGAACTTTCTGGTTTGAATTCTCAAAGTATTTAGACTGCGCGTTTGCAAATTGGGATACGCGACTCTCAAACTGCCGTGATGCTTCATATACCAGTTTCTGCGAGTTTTCAAAAACGTGCAAGTTCGAGTCGGCAAGGTCACTCTTACGCTCAATGGTCTGGTTTAACAAAGCAACGTCACTTGCAGCCTGGTTGACAGTCGACATCAAGCTCTCAGCAGTATGGCTAAGTTCGAGTTCAGTCGCTTCATAGGCATGACGCAAGCTCATCTCTTCGCTGAGACTTTGCTTGGTAGCAACGAGATCTCGCTCGGTAATGTAAAGCGACGTCTGAGTGCTGTTCAGCTCTTTCTATATCCAAAGTCATATTAGTAACATTCTATAATATACTATGAAATCTTTAGGTACTCACCACCACCATATCAAGCTCCTTCTTTGTATCAAGAGACTGTTTCATAGTACTCTCAAGCTGATCACGCGCTGTCTTGAGCTGTGTCTCGATAACTTCAAGCTTGCGTTGTTGCTCTTCGCTGAGAATTCGGCGACTCTCGCTCTGCTCTGTGATTTCTTGATAGGACTCCTGTGTGATATAAACCCCATTTTTCTGACGGCAGGCGACTAAATCCGCTTTAAGTCGCTCAATTTCCAAAATGTATTCCTTAATCAACGTCTTCTTTGACATCACTTGGTTCAATTGTGGCTTGTTGCGGATATTTTTGGCTCGGCTGGCGTAATCGAGTGTGCTAATGGTCTCCTCCATATTCATCTTCGCCGGACTGACGGTTGCAATAATGCAAGTCTTGGTGCGTCCACCAAGTGAATCTTGAAGTAAACGCGTCAATTTGGATTCACGATACGGAATATGAGACGACCGGTCGACAAGAGCGTTAATGACCCGTCCAAGAGTCAAGAGACTCTGATTGATCATGCCTGCTTCGCGGGCACGCTTATTTTCAGCACCCGAACGGCTGATATTCTCAGATCCAGCCAAATCAACGAGATTCAGCTTTCCAATGCGAAGATATTCCTCACCATTAGATGAAACCTCTTTGACATGTACGGTGATGGTGAAAACTGTGTGCGAACGCGAGGAGAGATCATTGCATTTAGTGGCGGCAACCTGACGCTTATGAGAACCGTCTTGCAAAAGCTTTAGACCTTCGGTTGCGTTCTTGATGAATGCTTCTTCCATGCCCTGGATAATTATTCCCTTCTTCGTGGTATCTTCAAAGATTTTGACTTTGCGATCATCGTCCTTGTTGATAAGATCTCGTAATTCTTCGTTGTAGAGTTCGATAAATGAGCACTTAACCGAATATTCAGATTCTTCTGCCTCGAGTGACTGAAACATACGATATAAAATCCGAGGGATAATACCGGCCTCGTGCGCAAAAGTTCCGTAGTTGTCGGAAACATCTCCAGACATCGTGTAAGTCTTACCCGTACCGGTCTGGCCATAGGCAAAGATAGTACAGTTATATCCACTGAGAGCTTCCTCTAAAATCGGACTAACAACTTGGTCATAAACCATAGTCTGATCCGCCTCTGCGCCAAAAACCCGATCGAAAGAGTAGGTCTTGTTAGAGAGCGCAGTCTGAATCGAAATCTCGCGAGCAGATTGCACATCGACAACCACGCCCGAGTTTTCACGAACTTCACGATCATTGCGACCACGGCAACGCACGACAACATGAATGTTTGTCTCTTTGTTCGTAGCGTCGAGGTCAAGGTCTCTTGTTTTCACTGGTCGCGCGACCTCGGTAGAGTGGTTCGACGAGCGGGAAGACGGTCTTGAGCTTGACAGCTGCTGCTGTTCTCTCTTGGAAACAATACCGGGGCCTGCGTTTTCAGCGTGACTGCGACGAGAACTAGCGGACTTGGCTATCAATGAAGATGAGGGTGTGACCTCAGAGTTGCGGTTCATACGACTGGACGACATGATCGAGAGTGGTGCGCTCGATGATGGACGCATGCTGTTGCAGCGCTGTTTGCCTGACATTGAGAGCAGGGATTGCCGGTTTGTTGTTGACATTTTACGTTCTTGCTGTAAATGTGCTGTACTTAGTTGGCTGGGGTATCTAGAATCTGAAGATGACACTAACAAGTATATTCAATGAATACAATTATCAAACAGAGTCAGCCACAATATCCAGCACAGCAATCACAGTATATAAAACTATGAAAAAGTGTGCGTATATCCGTGCAAAAGAGCAAGGCGTCGAAATAGTAACAAGTGCGAATGAAAGGAGGAACGAGCAAACGATATGAGCGGACGAGCTGTTGATGTTGCCCTTTTGACAGCGGTAAACAAATTTAGTCCCAACGTTGCCCTGGCAACGGAGCCGCACCACAGTAACAAAATGGCGAAAGTAAAGAATAAGCGCGACAGTTGTGTTGAATGTAAACAAAGGCTCATCTGTTGAACGAAGAGCATAGACGTCGCAAAGACAACCTATACACACAAAATGGTAAGTATCCTGCGTTACTGTTGGATTAATATGAGGTGTATTAATTATATGGTTGTGACTAGGCCGGAGACAAGCCCAGGTTAGGCCGCAACGATGTACCATCTCTCGCAGGTGCACCGTCACGAAGCTCAACACAGAGAGTAGCTTCTGGAGCATTTACACAGGTCAGCCAGGCGCAGATTAACCAAGTCAAAGAATCCTTTGCTATGTTAGATAATGACCGCGATGGCGTTATTAGCAAAGATGATTTAGAACAAATGCTGAATTCTCTGGGTATGTTGGATCTTCGGGCAATTCGATATGAGCTTCTGTATGATTAATACTGACATGGAAATATTAGGCCAAATGCCGAGCTCTCAAACTCTTGACTCAATGATGTCACTTATGCCTTCTCCTGTTCAATTTCCTGTCTATTTAACAGCTATGTCGTCGATCCTAGCGCAGTTTGCGTCCAGCCAAGATCTGATCACAGCATTTAGTGCATTTGACGACGACGATAGCGGTGCAGCAAACGTAGATGAGCTACGTGAAGCATTGGTTGAAAGTGGAGTGAAATCTGAGGAGGTTGATAAGTGCTTCAAGCCGTTTATTAAGTACAGTATGGGTAGAGAGCGATTGATGTACAAGGAACTTGCAGAGGCCATTATTATCTAATTCGGATACTGCTTATGAGACTTGGATACCTGGTTATAATTTATGTTGGCTAGCATTGGCTATTAGCTTATGGTTTGGATAGGCGTTCGATACAGAGATCAAGATCTTAAATGTATATCTCAATATCTCTTGACAGGCTGAATGTAAGAGTAGTAGAAGGAGATGGCCTAGTTGTGCTCAAAACTAGCAGTCAAAAACTCGCGTAACCAGTAGTTTCAAATTTGGTTGTGCAACTTGATTAATGCCATAGTCAAAGATTATATGATTATCAATCGATACAAGGATTTTGTTAATTAACACAGTGCAAACGCCGATATAAAATAGATGATAAACAAAAAAGGATAAATGTACAGGAAAAGATCCATTCTAATTTTCAACAATCAGCTCGTCACTACCCCAGTCCTCATAACTTCCATCAGGCAAGTACCGTCTGACGATAAGCGGGATCTTCTTCTGCGCGAGCTCTTTCATTGCGATCTGAAGCGGATCAGTCTCGCCTTCAAGATCGACGAGAACCGGGGCGTTCATGCTGATTTGCAAGGCGCGAGTGCCCAATATCCGGGCACGCTCGTATTTAGTCATGTACGGCGTTGTAGTGCGTTTTTCTTTCGGGATCGCAAGTTCGCGTTGGGTCTTCTTGCGCTGAACGCTGGTATTCTGGTTGATTGCGACGATATTAGCAGCATCCACGTCTTCCAAAATCCCGTTTTCTTCATGCTTGACGCCGTTAGTTTGTGCTGCTGCGTCGTCGCCGTTAGCGATGTCGTCTTCGTTGGCTGAGAAATCAGCGGCGTCTTCGTCGTAGTCGTCGTATGCGTTCTCAAAGCCGTCGTTGTAGCTGCGAATAGTTAGTACACTAAGCACAATATTGATCCCAACACACGATCACTCACGCCTCGCCGTCGTCGTCGCCAAAGTCAGACATTGTGTGCGCAGGTGAAGTTGATGATGGAGGAGAGTGAGCAGAGAGTGAAAGTGAAAAAGAAAAATGTGTAAACTTTAGTAAGTACGAGGGCCTTGGAAATGTCAGCGTGGTGTAGCTTGAACAAGCAGGACTAGGATTGGCGATGCAGAATAAAGCAAGACGATATTTATTGAAATTGAATGTGTTAATAAGTAAATTAAATAAATAAACCAGTAAATAGTGTGCAGTTTGAGGCAGCTGCGGGCAGCAAAGGCGCTGGTTGAGGCGTCCGAGGAGGCTGGGAGGTTAAAGCGAAAACTCCCAAACGAAATTTATTTCAGGCTCGACAAGACCACCTGCTTGCAAACACAGCACAGCTCAAGAACGAGAGGAGACTGAGAGTGCATGTGCTGGGGATGATACAGGCTGTGGGTATTGCTCGGCCGGTACTGGATTTGAATCCAAAGTACGACTATCTGCTGGATAGTAGGTTTGAGAGACGAGTAGAAGACGAGTTCATGGAGGAGAATAACGACGACTACGATGAGGATGATGATGACGATGATGAAGAAGAAAAAGAGGACGAGCATATATCAAAGAAGAAAAGGACTAGCAGAGCGCGACCAAAGTGCTATCATTGCGCGTACGAGAACTGCGGCAAGTCATTTACGCGTCCGTGCCGATTGGAGGAGCATATTCGATCGCACACCGGCGAGCGGCCGTTCCAGTGCACATATCCTGAATGCAACAAGACTTTTTTGAGAGACTCGCATTTGAAAGCACATGAGTCTAGTCATAGCACTGAAAGACGGTACAGTTGTGCTGTGTGCGGGCATGGGTTTAATACGAATCAACATCTGAAGAGACACATGCTGACGCACGAGAAGAGCACTCCTTATCAGTGTTCGTACGATGGATGTGAAGAGGCATTTCACAAGCAGACACAATTGAGGAAGCATATTACAGAGGTGCATACTCATACAAAGCCGTTTGTGTGCCTGGTTGAGGGCTGTGGACGGACGTTTGGGCAGAATTCGAGGCTGAAGGCACACGAAGTGCGCGACCACGCTGAGCAGGCGAGGTATCTGTGCTCGAGGCCGATGCAGACAGCACTCAATCTAGAGTCTGATGAGCGCACAGAAGATCACGAAGATGAATGTGGGGAGAGGTTTAATACGTGGTCAGCGTTACAGCGACATATCAAGGCGGTACACAAGGCGGTGTGTGCGGTGTGCGGGCTCGAGTTTGCAAAGCCAGGGGCACTGCGACAGCATGTGAGGTTACACCGCGAGACACTTGAGGAGCGACGCAAGTTTGGGTGCGAGGTGTGTGGTCGCGGGTTTACACGGCAGCATGCGCTGACGGTTCATCGCGAGACGGTGCACGAGGGACGGCGGCCGTTTGGGTGCACGGTTACGGGGTGCGAGAAGGCGTTTGGACATAAGCGACTGTGGGCAGCGCACTTACGGTCTCACGAGTCGCAGGATGCACCGGTGCTGGGGCAGATGTCAGGCATATTGTCATCAGAGGTTGACGGTTCGCATTCTCGAGCGAACGGGATTGTCTCAGAGGGAATGAAACGGGTTGGCTATGGCAGCACAGGGGTGAGGCAGTCGCCGTCGATCATTGACAGGCTTACGGGCGCAGACTACATTGAGAGCAGGCAGATAGCGTGCGCAGAGTGCGAGTACCGATTTGTGAGGGAGTATGACTACGTACGACATCTGGCTGCAGCACATGGAATCACGGGTGTGCACGGTGACAGTGAGTGCAGCGCAGGCACTGACAGCACTGAGGATCCAGAGCAGGGCATGCTCAGTACAGCAGACTTCAGGTCATCACAGCACAATCTGGTAGACAATGCGTACGCAGATCATGGCTGCCATGCTGTCTGCGAAACAGGGCTCGCCGTGCTTGTCGATCCAAGTTTGCTGACGTCATAAGTGGTTAAGTCATGTGATGTGCCCTGGGCTCTGGCTTTTTTGGGTTTTATTGAGCGCTTTAATGAGTGTTTAATAAAGTGTTTAATTGAGTGCGTCTGTGTGGATCGATAAAGAGAAGAGAAGCAGAGTAAAGTGGGAGTGTTGTAGTTAAGAGAAGTGCTGGAGTTTGTGTGTTAAAGAGCAAAGAGAAATAGTGTTGCCGATTGTGCCGGAGAAGAAACAATAGCAGCATTTCTGCATAATAACAACAACAAATACAATAACAATAGCAAATACAATAACAAACACAATAACAAACACAATAACAAATACAATAACAAATACAATAACAACAGTAAACACACTAATCTCTTCCTTGAGCACTGCGCCCGCTGTGCCAAACCCACTCAGCGCTGAGCCTGGCCGCCGCAGCCCTGCCTCGCTATCTCCTCACTTCTCACATATCGCTCTCCCTCTGCCTCTTCACCACTTCCTCTCTTCCTCTCTTCCTCTCCTCCTCTCCCCTTCTCCTCCTCACTCCTGCCTCCTGGCTGCTGCTGCTATCACAGCCACCCTGCCTTCTTCCTCCTAGATCACCACCATGGCCTTCCTCCGCGGCCTCCGCTCCCGCTCGGCCTCGGAGCCGCGCCGCGCTGCCCCGGACCAGCCGGCACAAACACATCCTCCCCAGCTGCCCTGGAACTCCTCAACCACTTCGCCCGCTCAGCAACTTCCCCAGCAGGTTCCGCCCCAGCAACCCTTCTACCGCACCCTCTCCGCTCCGCTCATCCAGCCGCCGCCAGAGTACCCGCCCGACGAACCCCAGCTGCCCCCCGCACGCTTCCCGGTCCTGCCTCGCGACGAAGAAGGCCGCGAATCGCTCCCGCCCTACTCGGCCACCCTCGTCCGCGCTGCTATTCTCTCCCGCAAAATGGAACTGCTCTCGCCTCTCGAGTCCGCCCCTGTGCGCTCCTGGTCCGCCGTCATCGTCGTCCTCAACAACACCCAGCTCAACGTCTACAAGGCACCGCTCCACCAGGGCATCGACAAACAGCACTCCGTCCCCGCTGCTTCTTCCCAGCACCAGAGCTCCTCCCTGCGCTCCACCCGCCCCTGGCGCTCCGCCTCTGCCTCATCCACCTCTGGAAGCCACTCCCACATCCTCGCTTCCCTCACGGAGCAGCTGCCGATTCCACTCCTGCGCTCCGCCTCAGCCTCCTCGTCCTCTGGCGCAGCGGGGTCAGCCATCGCCGGCGCTGTGCTAGCCCAGAGCGACACCATCAACCCCTTCGCGCACCCGCTCCTGCCCGCATCAGCTTCCTCTTCCGAAGACTCCCTCTCGCCCTCGTCCTCCTCGGACTCCGCTTCCTCAGCCTCCTCGGCCTCCTCTGTCGCTGCTGACTTCTCCCCGGAGGCATTCCTGGGCTTACCCCCGGACTCGTGCTCCCCGGCACGTCTCCTGCGCTCGTACACCCTGCAGTACGCCCAGATCGGCTTGGCCACAGACTACAAAAAGAAATCAAACGTCATCCGCGTTCGTGCCGAGGGCCAGCAGTTCCTCCTCCTCTGCTCTGACGCCCGCGAATGCGTCGAGTGGACCGCTGCCATGCAGGCCGCCTGCGATCTTGCCCTTCCCCTCGACGAGCGCACCATTCCGCGTTTCCGCTCTATTCCCTCGCGAAGACGCCGCAGAGTCTTGCCCTCTGCAAGACATCCTTCCTCGCGTGCCTCCCGCAGAGCCTCGGAGCCTGCTGTCTCGGCAGCCTCCTCGACCGCGATGCCCCCTCCGCGCCACTCTTCCTTTTCAGCTGGAGCTTCACCAGCTTTGAGCGACTTGCCCGAGCAGTCACAGCTGCAAATTGAGGACTCTGCACCGTCTGTGCCTGCTGCGGAGCATTACGCCTACGACGAGGAAGAAGACGACGAGGATCTCTACTATCGTCGCAGCTCCAACGCCAGCACTACCAACAGCATTAACGGCAGCTCGCAGCGCCGTCGCAACCGCTCAAACTCGGTCAACGACGACTCCGCCGATGACGACCACGAACATGATAATGATAACGACCATGACGACGAGCACGATGAGCCGTTCGCGCCTGGAACTTCCCCCTCGAGTAGCATCCCGCTTAACGCTGTCACCTCGATCTCGCCATCCCTCTCTGCGGGATTCCTCACTCGTGCGCGCCGTGGCTCCGTGCCTTGGTCATTTGCTGCGACTGAAGCCGACCAGGAGGAATACAAGAAGTGGGCACCAACTGCACCTGCTCCCTCAAACAATTCACGACTGAGATATGCAATCCGGTGTCTGTATACACTCCCTGCCAATGCCTCGTGGGGAGACAAGCTACTCATGTCTAAAGGCGACCAATTCATCGTGCGCGAGAGGATTCTTGTCAATTAAGGTTGACCTGCACGCGGATTATTGAACTACAGGTTGATGAGATGAGATTACGTGGAGTTGCTTTTATTTTTGATTACGAAAACTGCTGAGTTTGCTTCTTTTTGATTATTTGATTATTTGATTATGATGTTATTGTTTTTCCTTGACGACAGTGTTCTCTTTTGGAGTTTTTTTTTTTTTATCTTCTTATTTGTTTCTGATTATATTGATGAACCTGGGCACACGTACATTCTTTAGGCGCGGGTTATTCATGACATGATTTTACTTTTTTTGTTTCTTTTGCTTGGATCTGTGATATGTGAGATGTGGGTAGCAGTGTTTCTAGAATGATGGGTCTGCTGATTTATTTGTATTATATGTATCGTATCGATCGAGTAGGCTATAGAATATATACACGTTGCTAGATGCGAAGTAGAAGAGAGATAAGACAGAATAGTACATAGTAGACACACAACAAGCCTATGCTTCTCTTTTGGTCCTTTGTTTACTCTACTTTTCCCTATTT
Organism: [Lipomyces] yamanashiensis; assembly: GCA_030572775.1. NCBI lineage: Eukaryota > Fungi > Ascomycota > Lipomycetes > Lipomycetales > Lipomycetaceae > Myxozyma > [Lipomyces] yamanashiensis. Next base: position 98,499 of record JAJMBS010000025.1, read on the forward strand.
TCTCTCTTATCAGGTTCATCCTGGCTGTTCAGTGATATTCCCCGGCTCCAAGTGCCCACTAGTTCTTCGTTCAGTGCGCGGACTCGGGCGAACCAGCTGAGCTCCGTCGTTCACAAACAAGCACTCTTCTGCTGTCCAGCACTCTTCTATTAGATTATCCTGCTGATCCTCCTATCTACACAGCACATCCTCCAACTCATCCTCGCCCATCACTAATCCTCTATAATCGACCACCGGCAAGATAAAGATAAAACAAAGTTGCCGCACGGTGACGTCGAGGGCGTTGGGCCAAAGCGCGGCTCGAAACCAGCCAAGCGCACACTGAAGAGTTACTCCTCCGGGCGAGAACCGCTCCGCTACACTCCTTTCACCGCCTTCATCGCCTTAAGAGCCAGATATCACCAATCTGTTCTTGTTTGAACTGCTTTGATCCTGCGCCTCAAGTAAAACCGGGATCTCGGCAGCACAGCGACAGAGCAACAGCGCAAACAGACATGGCTCCCACAGCAGATCACCAGCATGCCCCAGACGCGCATCTGCAGCACCTCCAGCATCTCGAGAACCGGCTCCAGCCAACGGACTCGGCTGAGAACCTGCGCAAGTTCAGATCACACGAAATGCCTACTTACTCGGGCATCAAGCACGTGGCGAGCACGGAGCGCGAGGCAGAGATCAGCGACTTCGAGAGCGATCAGAAGCGGAGCTCGCTGCAGAACGGAATGAAGACTCAGAAAGCTGATGAAGTCTCCGAAACCACAGCTTCATCCTCTTCGAGCTCAATCAACCCCGAGAGCACCGACAGCGACGTCAACCCTTCTTTGCTCAGACGTGGCGAACCTGAAGTCGTCGAGGTCACGACAACTACGACCGTCTCACAACGCATCAAACTCACAACCGCCTCTGCCTCGTCCGACGAAAAATCATTCAAGTCCACCGCACGGCATGTCAAGAAACGTCGGCCCCGTTTCACAGATCTCAAGTTTGCCGCAAACACAACCATCCTCGAGGCAGAGGCCAGCAAAACCTCCATCTTTGCCGGCTTCTATACGCTCTTCTGGCTAGGCACTTTTGTCATGTTTATCAAAACTATCTTGCTCAACTATCGCAGTACCGGATATGTTCTACAGACTCACATCTTCAGCATCCTCTGGCGTGATCTGCCAAAGATCGCCTTCACTGATTTCTTCCTCTTCTTGCTGACATTTGCCCACGTTATCGTGCAGAAACTCGTATCCTCGCGCTTCATGTCGTGGAACAAGTCTGCTAGCTACCTTATCTCGCTATACGAGGTTGCCTTCCTAGCTTTTGCACTGTGGTGGCCAATGTACTGTAACTATCCATGGATTGGTAGAGTATATCTATGTCTTCACTCTCTTGTTCTGCTCATGAAACAGCACTCGTACTCTTTCTTTTGCGGGTATCTTTCGGTTGTGAGTGGTAATCTCTCACTTTTTGAATCGGCTCTCAGAGGTCTTCGAGAAGAGCAGTCGTCCGAGAAGCCGTCCGAAAACCAACTTGACCAGGAAGCAAAACTACTCGCGGAAATCAAATTCTGCCATGTCGAGCTCAGATCTGACGTTGGCAACGAGTTAAATTATCCTGAGAATGTCACATTTTACAATTTTTTCGACTACATGATGCTTCCAACTCTGGTCTACGAAATCGAGTACCCACGCACTGACAAAATTCGCTGGAGTTACGTGCTCGAGAAACTCGCAGCTATATTTGGCGTGTTCTTTCTCATGATTCTTATTGCTGAGCAATATTTCTACCCAATTGTCATGCATGCTATCACTCTTCGCGAGCTTCCATTCATTGACAAAATATACGAGTACCCATTTCTCCTTCTGGATCTAATGATGCCATTCATGCTCATGTACCTGCTTACTTGGTACTTGATCTGGGAAGCAATTCTCAACGCCATCGCCGAGCTTACGTATTTTGCTGATCGAAGATTTTATGGAGCTTGGTGGAATTGTGTGCAATGGGACGAATTTGCACGGGAATGGAATGTACCTGTTCATTTGTTTTTGCTCAGACATGTTTATCATAGCAGTATTTCTGCTCTACATGTGTCGAAGCATGCCGCAACTTGTTCGTACTTTTTTAAAATTTTTCTTTTATAGATACATTGCTAACTGTTATTAGTTGTGACATTTTTCATCTCCTCGATTATCCACGAACTTGTAATGTTTGTCATTTTCAAAAAGTTGCGTGGTTACCTCCTCTTTCTACAGATGTGCCAGCTGCCTCTAGTGCAGCTCTCAAAAGCAAAGTTTTTAAAAGACAATCCGGTAATTGGAAGTGTCATGTTCTGGTTTGGGATATATACCGGGCCTTCAATGATGTGTATGTTGTATCTAACGTTTTAGATGATTTGTGACTATGTGAGCGGAGTCATGTGTTGTAGACCTATAGTGTATTTTTTTTAATTCTAGCTTTCATTTTTACTGTACACTTGTAACAATCATTGCCGCCAGGTGTTATGCTTCTCGACGGATTTCGTAACAATTTCTCTTAAAACGCCGTTACTCTCAACACATACCTTCGCCGCCAAATCAAAACACTCGAATAAGGTCTCAGTCGAAAACTTGCCTGCGCTATCGGCCAACACGAGACGTTGGATTTCCCCTCCTTTTAGTTCGTAGGCAATGGTGTGTACAGATGTGATTTCGTGGCTGTGTTTTTCGAGCTGTCGTTTATCGGGGTTTACTATCGCTGTTCGTTTTGTAGAGTCGGGGGAGGATAGGTAGATTATTGTACAGGCGGAGAGAGTAGAGCGAAGGGGGATTCCTGCATCTAAGAGAGCGAGGTAAGTAGCGTTGATAGCTGCTGAGAGTGCGATCCGATTCTATTAGCAGAGACTTAGTATTTTCTGAGCAATAACCGGCTTGATCCATAAGAAGAGCATACATGAGTTCTATCGTCGCCAGCCTCGACTATCTGCACAACGATCTGTATTAAAGTCCGTGGATTCATATCGAGAACAATAACAGGCTCGATCGTTTGCCGTATCCGGTCTTGCAAAAATTGTTCCCGAGTAGCTGTGTATCAAGTTAGAACTTCTCCTTTCGTAGACTCAGCAAAGCATAGAAACATACATGAAACACCAATATCCGGTCTCACAACAACCTCCAGAGTAGCAACAGTAGGCTGCTCATCACGCTTACTGACTTCAATGGGCCCCGAAACTGAGGCAATCAAATGCGCTCCGCCAACTCTCCAGTCCGCCGATCCGTCTGCTCTTGTGAGAAAATTGGTTGCCGCCAGCGGTGTTGTTTGCGGGAAAACAACCTCAGTTTGCTGCACATCCGTCTGTTTATTTTTTTGGCTCTTTGACGACTTCCCCATGCTTTTTTTCTGGCTGAACTCTGCTGCTCGTTGTTCTCTGCTCAAGCGAGGTGGATATTTTCTTTACGTGAGAATTGGGAGAAGACTTCAGTCAGTGTGCGGCGCGATGGCCGAGCGAGTCTTGAGCTTCGAGACTCTGACGAACTGTTCAGAGCCGGAGAGAATACACCACTGACGGCCAGAACAGCTGCAAAAAGAGGTTTTCTGGGGTATTTTCAACCTAGAGAAGGGTTGTTCAGTTAATTGTGTTTGTATTTTTGGTTATTTCAAGCAGTTTTGTTTATATTCAGGTCTACACGTGCGCAACTGTTCCGGAACAATAGAAATCAAGCAAAATGGAGCAGCACCCAGTCCTGATTCCTCTGCTGGTATATTCTCCTGTTACTTCTTATTTCTGTCAGTGTTTTACATAAGTTCTATAGCTAATTGGCATTTAGAGCGGAGGAGCAGCCGGTACTTGCACAGATTTATTCTTCTTCCCTATCGACACCCTCAAAACCCGATTGCAAGCAAAAGGCGGATTTTTCAAAAATGGCGGATGGACGGGCATGTATCGCGGCGTTGGTAGTGCAATTGTTGGCTCTGCGCCCGGAGGTATCGCTCTATTATTTGCCATTTGCGTGAAAGTGTACTGGTCTGATGTTCGCGTTGTATAGCTAGTCTGTTCTTCCTCACATACGAAGCCATGAAGAGTAATCTTCTTCCCCTATACAAATCATACCTTCCCGACACAATACCTGAAACAGTCGTCCAGGGACTTACTCATATGAGTGCTGCCTCTCTCGGCGAAATAGCAGCTTGCACAGTCCGCGTTCCAACCGAAGTCGTCAAGCAACGTGCCCAAGCCTCTAAATACCACTCATCTCTCGCCGCGCTCAAATCCGTGCTCGCAAACGAGACAGGCGAAGGTATTTTTCGCGGTCTTTACCGTGGGTACTCGACCACCATCATGCGCGAGATCCCGTTCACGATGATCCAGTTCCCGCTTTACGAAGGGATGAAACGCGCTTTTGCGACCCGCGCCGGCAGAGAACGAGCGAACGCTGCTGAGGGCGCAATCTGCGGTTCGATCGCCGGCGGTATTGCTGCTGCGACAACAACTCCGCTTGATGTGCTTAAAACTCGGATAATGCTCTCAGAGAGTAGGATAACCGTCGGTGTCCTTGTCGCCGAGATCTTGCGAGAAGATGGAATTGGTGGGTTTTTTAGAGGAGTTGGACCGCGTACGATGTGGATCAGTCTCGGTGGTGCAGTGTTTTTAGGAGTTTATGAGGCCACAAAGTCATTGGCTATTACCGCTTTTAATGCTGTTTAGATTGGTACATAGATTAATAGATATAGATTTGTCAAAAACGCCATTATAATAGATAGTTTGAAGCACATAAAGTAGATACTCTCGTGCTTGCTCATGTCTGCAACTATATTCCACGCTTGCTAATAACAGTCTTTCCCATAACCGTCTTTTTCTTCGCAAACTTCATAAACAGCGAATTCACTCTTGCTTTATCCTTCTCGATACCTTCTATAAACGGCATGATCTCCTCTACCGACCAGGAGCTCTTCACAGCGAATAAACTAGCAAACCGCGGCGCAGGATCAACAGGTAGTTCGCTGGAAGAGAGGTATTTGATTGTTTTGAGAGTTGGCTGGACGTAGTTTCCTTCTAGGAGAGGGAGAGAGTATTCGAGATCTAGCAAGGGCGGAAGCATAGATTGCCATTTGTCTGTAAACTCTATAAGTCTCATCTCGTTATACTAAAAATTGGTTTAGCAATGTGAACAATATAGCGTTTTAATGTAACTTACAGCATAATCCGCAAGTGCACGGAGTCCAATCCAGCGGGTGATTTCAGTTCGATCCAGGCAGTAGGCTATCAGCCGTCAGCTCAACAACGAGTAATAATAAAACAAGAAAACATACGTTCACTTTGGGTCGTTGAAAACCTCTTCAAAATACTCTCGATAACCGTAAATGGCTCTTCTTCATCCTCTACAGCCAAATGTACATCAACAGCAAATAACTTGTCAGGATCAAGCCTCTCTGCGTACACTCCCGAAACGATGATCAGTAAGAGTCGAAAGACAAGATCATCCGATAGCCTAAATGCACAGCCAGATATCTCGGTGCCTAGGGCGCGTGTCCAATGCTGTGTAAACTCGTGTTCCGAGACAGGGATCCGTGTGGTGACATCGGGGTGTAATTGCAGGTTTAGTCGATATTTATCGTCGGTGTTGAAGATCTCAACGCCGTTGTATACCGGTACGAACGAAAAGTCAACGGGAGGAGTGGCAGAGGTGCATTCAAGAAACGTGCCGGATATCTGACTTATGTATGCGCGTTCAGGCACGAGGTCAAGCTCGTAGTCGTCGACCTGAGTGTCTGAGTCGATGCGATCCGAGCGGTTGGCGGAGAGAAGGAGGATTGTGTTGGACTGTGATATTTGTCGGACGCGAAAGGTTTTTGAATAAGAGCAAAGAAAAATTGAGGAAGAATGTCCAGCTGATTTGATACGAAGATGTCTAAAATGCAATAGGAGTCAGTAGCAGACACCACGGCAAATAACGAAGACACGCACTTCTTTTCGTCCGGAGACTCGAGCACAGAAAGCAAGTCCGGCGTTAGCTGGATCAGGTGGTATCTCGATAGTTCCGTGGAGTCTGAGTACAGCTGCAAGCCTTCGTTCTGTGACATTTGCGTGTATGCCCGAGGCAGCGTAGTTAGCTAGTCAACGCGTTCAGACGCGTCTGCGTTCTGTGTACACTCACGCGTCTTCGCTGCCTCTGCTTTTAGCAAATAAGGTTTATTGTCCCCGTTTGGGACTCGGCTATTCTGGTTCCTGAATCTCTCATGGCTGTGCACAATGGCTGTGCATGTGGCTGTGCTTTGTGAGTGATAGCTAACCGGGACACACACCTGGCTGGTAAGTTTGCTCGTCCACCTCGTCCACAGTCGCCAGCTTCCCAAACAAATTCCCTGTTTCTTTGGTCCCCTGCTGCTCAGCTTTTGTTATTGCTTGTGCTGCTTCTGCTGTTCTTATCCTAATCCGCTCTTCTCTTCTCCTTTATCCTTGCTACAATGCTCAAGTGGGTTCAGTCTGGGTACGTCATACCTCGTCAATGTCATCTTCCTCGTCTCTGCCTCATCACTGCCTTCCCCCAATCTGCTCTGCTTCTCTGACTGCTTTCACTCGTCTGAAAGTACTGCAGCTGGATTGCACTCAGTGATTGTAGACCGACTCTCCTTCATTGCTTCCTGCTGACTCTCTTCTCTATAGAATCTCGGCCGCCGTCGGCACCGCTGAGCCGGAGTACGGTCCCGATGCCTTCCACCCCATCACTGAGTCCATTTCTGGAGGCAATCCCTTCTCGGAACTCAATCTCGAAGACCTCAAGTGGAGAAACCTCTCCTACACAAACGTCGAGACCCAAACCTTCTACCTCACCCTCTCTTCCGGCCACGTATGCTTCGTCCAGGTCATTCTCTCAAACCTCGCTGGCATCCACACCACCTCGCAGTTCACGTGCCGCATATATCACCCCGACAAGCCAGAGGAGTCTGTCTGGACTTCGACCCACCTCAACGATTTCAAGTTCAGTGAGAACAAGGCCTCCTTCGCCGCTGAGGACCTCAACATCGACCTCAACGACGATCTTTCCGTCTACCACATCGTCTCCAACGTCAACGAGCAGTCTCTCGTCGACATCACCATCGCCCGCGAGGCTCCTGGCTTCAAAATTGGAACTGATGGTGTGACCAAGTACGGTACTGATGTCAACAAACCCTGGGGAACCATGCGCCACATGTTCTGGCCCCGTGCCAAGGTCTCTGGCAAGATCACCGTCAAGGGTATCGACCTTGCTGCCGACGGCCAAGCGATGTTTGTCATGGCTCTTCAGGGAATGAAGCCCCAGCACGCTGCCGCCAGATGGAACTTTGTCAACTTTCAGGGTCCTACGACCTCTGCCGTCATGATGGAATTCACCACCCCGCCCTCGTATGGCTCTGTCGTCGTAAACATTGGCGCGGTGGCCCGCGGCGACAAGCTTCTTGCTGCGACCGTCAAGAACACGGCCACCCATACAAAGACCAAGTCTGATGATGAAAACGACTGGCCCCAGCCTCTTGAGGTCGAGTTTGAATGGCAGGGTCCCTCAACCGATAACTCAACCACCCTCGACGCCACTCTTGTGGCCGCTACCCCGAATCTCATCGAGCGGGTTGACGTCATGGCCGAGATCCCCAAGTTCGTGAAGAACATCGTCGCTGGTGTCGCCGGCACCAAGCCTTACATCTACCAGTACTCAAACCCTGCTCACCTTAAGGTTAAATTTGGCGACGAGGAGTTCGAGGAGTCTGGAAACCTCTATAACGAGGCTACTTTCATCTCATAGATGCACAGCTTTAGTTGCGAGACTTGCTCCCGAGTCATTGTGAGCATTCAACCTGTGTCGGCGTGATTTGGTTGTCGTTATATTGTTTACCTTGATTTTAAACAGAGGTATACGTGGACCTTATATATACTCTTAATAATGCAATTGTGTACATAAAACAGAGCGCGGAAAGAAGAAGAAGGACTTATATATAGGTATATAATTGCAATGTTTGTGAAACTTTTAAGAAACATAATAGTATTGAATTTTTGGTTTGTCATTTATACTTTGTCGGGCTGCGATCTCGTTTAGTCTTTATTTTGTTCTTGTTCTCATGTTTACTCTGATGATGTGTTGCTAATCGATTTGTCTGTTATCAATTGTTTGATGCGATGTTAATATTTGCTGATGTTGAATTCTGGAATCTATCAAGATTATAGACTAATAATTGTAACGTGTTTTGGAAACTGCTTCTACAGTCAGGAACTGAAAGCGTGGAACATAACTGCATTAATGTAGTGAAAGCAAAACAAGCAACAAGACTCGACGACGACTATACATACACGATAATATCTTATAATTGCCTCTAATATTCAATTGAAGGGCAACAAAAAGTAACAATAAAAGCCTCATTAGAAAAAAGGTATCAGCATATCCTAACAATTTATATATACATTGAAGAATTGCAAACACAAACAGCAAAACTTGATATGCGGTAAAAAAAAAGCATTTTCGATATCTAATTTTCCTTCTTAGCACAACCATCCTCATCCTGCATCGTCACATCGGAAACAGCATGGTCAGCCATCTCAACGTCAGTAGGAGCGTCAGCACTAGTCTCTGAGAATGAAGTCGATTTGTCAACAAGCTCTGAGCTGCTGGTCTCGCTGATAGATTCAGCGAGTTGAGCAGGGCTAATATCGGCGTCGGAAGATGACGCAAGGCTTTCAGTTCCATTTTTCTTGCGCTCGATAATCAAGTTCTCGTTAGACTCTTTCAGCTTGTGTTTAAGCTTATCGACCCGGCTTTGCAGACGCTTGATGTAGTCAATTGCCAACTCTACTGTGTTTGCTTTCGAGCATTGCTGCGGTACCCGGTTCTTAGTCTCCTCTTCGTCTTCAGAATCCGGCAGGTTGATGTTGTCAACCAACAGCAAATTCAACTCTGAGAGAGCGTTGTTTATCCGGTTTCGCCGGCCTTGCTCGGCAATCTTGTGTGATGTTCGCTTCGAAGTGAGGTTTATGCTTAGCTGCTCAGGATACGACAGTCCAAGTTGTGAATGCTTGCCTTCAACAATGTTCTGGTAGTTTGACTTGGATGCAAGCAACGCCGCCGCATCGACCTCGCCTTCGGGAAGAAGCGGTTTGAGATTCGGGGTAATGCGCGGTTGCAAGTTTGGCGAGATTGAAACACTTCCCGAGCGAGATCGCGCAGGTTTGATTGGCCGCGAGCCAGGCTTGCCGCTTGCATGCAGCTCTGGACTTGCGGTTACGCTACCTGCGCGGGAGCTACGCGATTGTGGTCGTAGTGCTGGGCTGTTTTGAGCATTGAGACTGGGACTCCGGTCGATAGAAGCCGATCTCACAGAGATTCCAGATGCTGAGGACTGTCGTCGCGCAACACTGTCGATAATAGCGTCCGCTGCATCACGGCGAGGAGCAGAATCGGCTATGTTGCCGGCAGGGTCTTTGCTGAGATTCATCAAGCTAGCAGGAGTAACTGGAGCTAGTTGACGCAGTTGGTGGGGCTGCTGGAAGGTATCGGTGCGCAGAGTAGTGGACGAGCCGCTTTTTGATACTGGGATTGGTGGGGGAGCCATGCTACTCTCGGGCAGTACGAGCAGAGGCTCTGGCGAGATACTGTCGGAAGACGAAACATCCCCCAGCTGTGCAGAAAACGCAGTGGTTGCGCGACGCTTGCTCGATCGTTGCTGGTTCATGGTAGCATTCTCAGCAGCGATTGTACGTCCGGAGATTGCTTTCTGAGCAGGAGATGACGAAGTGGAGCCAGCGTAGCTGGGAGTGCGCCGGCGAAGCATATTGAGTCCGGTTAGACTGCTAGAGTCGCCAGTAGGTGAGGTAGTGCTGAACGGGTGAATTTGGGCTTCAAGGGCGGGAGACGTGAGCGGAGAGAAGTACGTGGATGGGTAGCTGAACTCCTTCTGCACTGTCATGGGATTTTCGAGCGGTGTGACGGCGGGCGATAGCAGAGGAGTGAACATCATCTATTTCGGCGCGCGAGTCAGTTAACGTGCTTTGTAATTAGTATAAGATAAACGTACTTCTTCCTGCAAAGCATAAGGGTCGATAGTGCCGCTCGGGGAGCGGAAGACGCCAGAGTTGAACTCGATGGAGGACGGGGTGGGCGGGATGACGCCTGCCTGGGAGGTGAACGGCCTGTTATCAGAGTGAGTGTGATCTTTTTGGCGAGTATGCAGGTGAGCCTGTTGCTGATATTGCATTTGCATGGAGTGTTGCATTTGCTGGTGCTGGGTGTCCATGTTCTGATCCATATGAAGCTGGTGCTGGGTGTCGATGTTCTGATCCATATGAAGCTGCTGCTGATGTTGCTGCTGTTGCTGGTGGTCAAGATGCGAACCAGACCCTTGGTCGTCGTTCATGTGCCGCTCAAAGGTCAACATCGACCCAGAAGAGTCCACGTCAAAGGCAGCAAGATCAAGCTGAAAGTCCGTGAAGTCGATATACGAGCCGAAGTCGTGCTGCTGCTGCTGCTGCTGCTGTTCCCGCTGATGCGCGTCCATCTGTGCCTGCTCAGCCATGATTGATAGAACAACCAAACTACTCAAAAATACCGCTGAGAGTCTGAAGAACAAGCTGTTTGCAGTTCTGCTCTGTTTCCAGGTCCAAGTTCACAGAAAACAGTAAACAAATGCGCTGACTTTCTTCTTTCCAACGCAAGCCTTCAAACAACCTTTCCTATCCGACGGCCTTAATCCCAAAGCGGAATCCCACTAACCCTTGCCGTACTCACGTGAATATCGTTGCTGGGTCAACTCAGCGTTGTTTACAGTTTGCTTATAAAATTAGACACCTAGCCCTACCACACACAAACAATAACACTGCGGAAGCTGGTGTTGGTGTGAGCCCTGAGCAGACTGAGCCCTCACGAACACACTCCGGCCCCAACTATCTTCTTCTCAGCTGCCTTCATTCCAGCGACCTTCCTATCTTTGCTTTGCTTTTAGAGAGTCTGGCTGCATTTTCCTGTGAAGTAACCGCGGAGCGCTGCAAAGAGCCGTGCTCGCCCAGCTCTGTTGACTTTCTTGGCTTTTCCCCCATTCACTCATTATGGATAGAGTATGTGTGCATTTTCTCTAGATCTACAAGTATTCTTCTTGCTGATTTCGTTTCTAGCGCTTGAGACAGCCCCTTCGTGTCCGTCCGGACGAGAACGCCATCTCGAGGCAAACAAGCCGTGTTCAGCTGAAGCCTGTGTCTACCCTTCCTTCTGCTGCCGGCAATCCTGAAAAGATAGGTCTCAAGGCCGGTGCAAAACGTATCGCTCTTGGTGACGTGAGCAATGCCGTCAAATCATCAATAAATATAGCTGCAGCTGGAAAATTGGTGCAGCAACTTCCTACAAAGCAGAGCCTCCCTGTGGCCTCAAAGAAGCCCTCACGAACGGCTCTGCATAACAATGCTAGCAACTCTCATGTCCCTGATATTCCAGACGAGCACCATCACGTTGGCGCTGCAGAAATTGCCGATGTTTACAAGCGGGTCAAGCAGTCAAAACAGAGAATCTATGCAGACTCGCAAGATGCCGACCTTGCCAGTATCGAGGACGCAGTGTCCGCAGTCAAGGTTTCCTCTGACCCTGCTCTTGATATCCAAGAACAAGATGATGATGTTATCGACGATACCAAAGAGCTACTATATAACTCAACAAGCGTCTTGAATAGCCTTGATTCTACTGATTACACAAGTGCCCAGATATCGACTACCAACCCTGGCGCACTTTTCCCTGTCATCAATGATAGAACTCGGCGGGAATACGAGCATATTGCTGGTATATTTCTGCAGTCAGAAGAATCAAAAGCCTTAGAGCCTGACTATGAAGGAGACGAGGACTGGTTCGATGTATCAATGGTTGCCGAGTACAGCGACGAAATTTTTATATACATGAGAGAACTAGAGGTAACTATTGTCTTTATTATTTGGAACTAGGCCAGCGCAGTAACGATTTTATAATAGCTCAAATTTCGTCCCAACCCAGCGTATATGGACAATCAGACAGAAATTCACTGGTCTATGCGAAGTATTCTCGTTGACTGGCTCGTTGAAGTTCACAATCGTCTAAATTTGCTTCCAGAGACGCTCTTCCTCACAATCAACTTCATCGATCGATTTTTGTCTTTGAAGGTTGTATCGCTTGCTAAACTACAGCTAGTAGGTGCGACCGCTTTGTTTGTTGCTGCCAAATATGAAGAGATCAATTGCCCTTCGGTTCAAGAGATTACGTTTATGGTTGACTACAGTTACACAGCCGAGGAGATTTTCAAGGCAGAAAGATTTATGATTTCGCTGTTAGAATTCAATCTAGGATGGCCAGGTCCAATGAGCTTTTTGCGTCGCACAAGTAAGGCCGACGACTATGATTTGGATACCCGGACTTTGGCCAAGTATATTTTGGAAGTGACTATTATGGACGAGCGGTTTGTTGGTGCTCCTCCAAGCTGGCTTGCTGCTGCTTCTCACTGCCTGTCGCGCAAGATATTGAATAGAGGTGATTGGGTAAGAATATTTTTTAGTATCAGTTGTTTGGCTAGCACTAACTGGATATTATAGACTACTGCGCATGTGTATTACTCTGGCTTTTCTTTGACTCAGCTAAAACCGGCGATGAATGTTTTGGTTGAGTGTTTGAGGAATCCCAAGGAACATCACCGGGCTATTTATGAGAAGTACTCTGACCGAAAATTCAAGAAGGCTTCGTTGTTTGTCGCTGAGTGGATCTCTGGTGTTTATAACTGATGGTGATAGACTGGTGTCTATTACCTGCGAGTTGTTGTGATTAGAAGAAAATAATTCTGCATTTTTTCAGGTTCCGCTGAATATATACTAGTCTTTTTTATGCTTGACGAATTCATTCATGTTGCTCTTTCAGTTTTTCGGTCTTGGTTTGGGTTTTTAGTTGATTGCACAAGCTGAATACCTCGTTTCGTCCTTAGGAATATATTTTTCTGCTGCAACGCAACAATGTCTAATGAGTCTCTTAGATTGTCCATTTCCATGTTCATTCCACCATCAATTCGCTCTGATTGTAGACTATGTAGACGAGATTGAAGTTGTCGGCTATTAGGTAAGGATATTGGGTAGGGGCTTTCCTGATCGGTCATTACCTCATTGAACAGCGAAGTCTGGCGGCACCAGCTGGAACGCGACACCACCATAACTGAGCATTCTGAGCAGTGTGAGTGTCTGTTTTCCTGATCTGGCAACATTGTAGAAACACAGTCTGGCTGAAGGCATTCTTGCAGCGAAAAAACCATGCGTTTTGTGTCCGTTCGCCAGTCTGCGCTCCGTTATCGGACCGCGGGGTCGCTATCAGTATCACCATCGTCACTTCTCAGCAGATTCGGGAACCAGCATGTCTCGTTCCTCAGCAACAACTCTCAGTTGCAAAGAGCGCTGTATTCCTCGCGAGACAGGCTGGGATCAGGCTTCACGAACAGCTACACACCCGGAAACCCGACCGGACCGCTCTTCAAGCGACCCGTGACTAACAACAGTCCGACCGCGTCGCCCAGCTACGCGCCGTTCTCCTCCATCGACGAGGAGTTGGGCGCAGGCCAGAGCAGTTCTCGTGGATCTAGTAACAGAGTAGGCACGCTCAAAGGCGGCGCCCTCAGCCCGCGCGCAATCAAGAAGCATCTTGACGACTACGTGATCGGCCAGGAGCGCGCAAAGACGGTGATCTCGGTCGCGGTGTTCAACCACTATTTGCGCGCACAGAGTATCGAAGACCGCAAGATCAGGATCAGGAAAGAGCTGGATGCGAGGTTGCGCCGTGATGCTGCGCCGTTTCAGCATCCTATCTACCCGGAGGATCGTGACGCGATGATGCGAGAATACAGCGCAGGTGACATTCCATATCAGATCAGTATCATAGAGATCATTCTAACGTAGTTAATAGTAGATGAAAGCGAGCCTACATTAGAGAAGACAAACGTACTGCTACTTGGGCCGACAGGTAGCGGCAAGACCCTGCTGATGCAGTCAGTGGCCAAGAGCCTTGGTGTTCCATTCGCAATGGTTGATTGTACAGCTCTCACACAAGCCGGTTATATTGGCGATGATGTCGATATCTGTATTCAGCGGCTGATGGCGAGCTGCGATTATGAAGTTGAGAAAGCTGGTGAGTATTACTCTCTTTTAAACTGTATGTGAACTAACGGCAATGTACGGCAGAATTTGGCATAGTTGTGCTTGATGAATGCGATAAGCTTGCTAAGCCCGCTCGCCAGGGCATCTTTGCCAGCAAAGATATCGCAGGCGAAGGCGTGCAGCAGGCGTTGTTGCAAATGATGGAAGGATCGAACATCACGGTCAAGCGGAACTCTGGGAATGTGTCGCAGGGAAAGGAAGCGTTTGTCGTGAATACGACCAATATCTTATTTGTGTTGTCGGGTGCATTTGTGGGCTTGGAGCAGATTATTGAGGAACGAATCGGTGAACATGCAGTAAGTTCTAACATTAACGAGTATACATGAGAGTTTCTAATGTATTATTAGTCGCTTGGATTCAGAACGCCCGGCTCAGTGGTCCAGACTAAAAGATCAGATGCCTACAAAGATAAAGAAGGCATTTTGAATCACGTTGAAACCGAAGACCTGACGAAATTCGGAATGATCCCGGAGCTGATCGGACGTATCCCTCTCGTCTCACCATTGCTTCCTCTTTCTGAATCAGACATGATGCGAATCATCACTGAACCCAAGAATTCGATTATGAAGCAATATGAGCATTCGTTCCGCATGTTTGGCGTTGAGTTGAAATTCACAACTCTTGCTATGCGCGCACTTGCTAAAGTTGCCTTGAAGCAGGGCACAGGTGCTCGAGGGCTCAAGTCGATAATGGCAAGGTTGCTTCTGAACGTAAATTACGAACTTCCAGAGTCTTCGACCAAATATGTTCTAGTTACAGAAGCGGTTGTAGAGTCGTTTGCAAACGCGGCAAAAGATGAAGACCGAGTTAAGCCGTTTTACTTTTCAAGAGGCGAGCAATACCGGTTCATCAACGAACTGACAAATGAGAACGAGCGGGTTTCGGATTCAGATGGTGATATCATTAGTGCAAGTGAACATGACGAGATCCTGGCTGGCCAGGATGAACTCAGAGTTCGTCGTGCTGGGTATGTAGAGTGAGTTTCTTATTACGGTCGTGATATCGAGCGTCTCTGGCGACTAGTAGTATCTCTATGAGGACCTTTGTCTATGTTTTGTTGTTTTGTTGTTCATGTTTGTTTTTGTACTTTTTGCTGTATTTGCTTTCAGCATGGTCTTGCTTAACGGAGTTCGTTTGTTGGAAAGACGAGGCAGGAGCATGGGGTGGCGCAGGTCATTCTCTGGGATTGGTTTTTTTGCGTTGTTTTTCGATATGCCGAATTGTTTTAGTGTCTTTTATATTGTTTGATAATAATTATTATAACTTATACTCGAACAATGAAGTATCTATCGTAGTAAAATCATAAATATATTTTCAATCACAATCAACAATTATAAAATAAAATGCGTCTAAAACTAATGATGATGCCCAGTCAAAAAATTTAGTACTCTTTTTGACATTACTAAAATCATAAATATACAATTATCACATAATAAAACGTAAGCACAACAAGAAAGGAAAGAGAAAAAGATAGAAAAGGCGTCAGAAAAGGCAATTTACATGATGCAATGAAAACAAGATGAAAGAAAAACACCAATCAAAATGTACAAAGAAGTTTTAAAATAAAAGATACAACGAGACATGACGCGAAACGCAACAAAAAACAATGCAAAACAAAACAGAGCCCTATTCTAGCCAAACGGCAGGTTCTTGAGATACCCGCTCATTCAATGCGCGTACAAAACGCCATAATTCGGCATCGGCCATGTTCCATCCTTCGATCATTTTCCTGTTTCGTTTTTTCTCGAGGGCGGTTCCGAGGACATTGGTTCTGGCCAAGTTGATGATTTCCTTGGTTTTTTGCAATGGTGGCTTAATGCCTTTCTTCACATCGCTAACGGAGTCGGCGTCTCGTTGTAGTTGCTTGACCTCGGAAGCTGGTAAGCATTGATCGAGCTGATGCATGAGAACAGAGAACGGATCAGCTGATGTTTTCGCCAGTTTCTTAGCCTCGCTCTGTGCTGCTTTAGGAGGGGCATCATTGGTCATGACACCGCCAAAAGAAAATCCTAGCGCCCACTCAAAGTAGTTGTCCAATGCACAAGCTGGAGAAAGCTCGAACTGCGCCTCCCATATTGAGTAATATTCGTTGTCAAGGACCTCATAGTTCGCCGCCGCTTTCTTCTTCAGCTCTAATAATCTGTCTGGCGCACCAACGCCTTCTTCAACGATCTCTGTCGTGATAGCTTTCACAACTTCATCACGAGATGTTAACCTTCGGACAAAATCCGGAGTGAGTTGGGTGGTAGTGCCGTATCTAAGAGCAAGGTGTGTGAGTGGATGCGGTACAGTGATGAACTTGAATGAGCGAGTAGAGTCGGTGATTGCTTTCGTGGTTTTGATGAATCCGCTCGGCAGATTACTGTTGCATTTGTAGCAGTTGCTCATTCCTGGAGGACAAAGCTGTTCTAACTCTTCAGGAGGGCAGATTGTGAGAGCATAAGCTGTTGATAGAGCTGGGTAGTGCAGGATTCTGCCAGAATCGGCAAATGCATCGATAATCTGAATACCGTCGGGGAATCGCGCGAGCCAGTTATTGTGCATATGAGCATTGATGACATCAGGCAGAAGCTCAGCAGGCATGGTCTTATATGTTGACTGCACAAATTCTTCGGTATAATGCACAAACAATCCGATCTTTGGCTCGACGACAACCATCTCGTCGACATAGCCATCGATATTCCCACGATGCCCGGTCGCGAACGCGTTTGCGACAAACTCGTTCACGGCTTGGTTGGCAGCGGTGACAAAGTCGTTGCCGAGATCTTTGTAGAGTGTCAGTAAACCGAATTGGCATGTCCGTAAGTGTTTGAAGCCTTTGGCCATTGGGTATCTGGAGTAGGGGAAGACCTGGAAATACAGTTAGCACACGCACTGTCACAGAAAGATAGTAGTACGGACTCTGTGGTTGGTTAGGATACCGGTGGGAACCATTGTCCAAGCAAGATATTTGAGAGCGTTAATTCGTTTTTCGCCTCTGAGACTTGTGAGGGGAGCCAGTTCAGCGAAGCGAGGGTTTTGCTTGGCGGTCTCGACATTGAGCACGACGGGCTTGAATCCGTAGGACCAGAAAGCGCGACGCCAGCGTTCTAAGATGGCGTATTCGATCGTGGAGTTGAGTCCTGCTGCGGTAAATTCTTGTTCGTCGTAGAATGCGTAGACCGGGCAGCGCTCTTCGAGCTGGGGGATTACGGCGACGTCGGAGTCAGCAGTCGAGACTGAGAAAGAGAAGGGCGTTTCCCACGACGACGAAGGGATGTAGTTATTTGCAGAGACAGCAGGTCCTGCTGCAGTGGGCGGAGCACCGTAGGACGTGGACAGCAGATGCGGATTGCTGAAGTGGGCGCGGCCGGTCTGGTAGATGGCTGCGGTTGTCGAGGAGGAGTATGTGGACAGCAGAATCAGGCCAAAGATTAGGACAGAGACGATAACGAACAGTCGTCGTCCGCGCAAGTAGCCCAGGAGATTTCCGGCAAAAGAGCCTCTAAAAGGAGCCATTGGCGCTGTCTTCTTTGGGTCGTCTTCGTCGAAGCTGTCCGAGACGTGCTCAGCTGCTGGCTTGCGCAAGCGTGCCCAGGTGCGAAAAGAAGACAGTGTGAAGGAAGGAGGAAGATACGACGGCGGCGAGGAGAGCGCTGCGTGTCCCAAAGTCCAATTATCTGAAGAAATCAAGCACAAACGAGGAGCTGTATGTTGTAGAGCTATGAACGCGTGCAAAGCAGCCTTGATGGTCGCTGGTCCAGGGATTTTGTTGGCGATAACTATGTAGTCCTGGGTGTGAGTGCTTGGGCCCTAACCCGCGTACTAAGAAATTTAGATTTGGGAGTCTGCAGATAGATGATAACCAGCCAGGGCGAGGCGAGGAAAAGAGGAGGAGGGGGAGGGATGAGGAAAAGAGGAGGGAGAGGGGAGAGAGGATATGGGATGCTGAGGTGGTGATAGTTGGTGCTGGGTGGTTTGCAGACGTATCTGCTCGTTTATCGCGCTCGCCGGAGTCTTCAGCGAGGACGTTCACAAGCTGAGCTTGAGGAGGGCAATTGGGATCAGAGTTTAATTAGCCTGCTGCAGAGAGCAATTGCTGGTTCGGCTATTGGTGGGTGATTCTGCGACGTTGTGAGTGATGGTGAAGCTGATGAAGTTGGTGAAGCAGTGGTGAATGAGGAAGCGGTGGTTAGTTACTGTTCTGGTTTGGTTGTGGGGAGTTCTGTGGACTTGGTGAAGGCCAGCGACACCAGGCTGAACACCAGTTCAGGTCCAGGACAGCACTATCGGACAATTGCTATTGCTTCTTATGGCGCTTGTGAGAAATCAAGCAATAATCAGTATATTTCTCATTTAGATATGTGTTTACTGCTACATTGACATCGATAACTGACCGCATCCGTGATATCGATATCAGCGATAAGTTCACCTTATCAGCTACCTTGTCGCGTACATCACTATCAACACCTCCAACACCGCAACTTCTCATACTTAACGAAGTATACACAGTCAGACTCATGCATATTGTATCTGACGCATTTCTCAGAACAATCTGCTTTCAAACACTACTCAGGGCATTAGAAATTGCTGAGGTTGATTGTACATATCCAGTCTGAGCTCGAGGAACTGCAATAGTCCATTCATGAACTCTTTCCTGCTCCTCCATCGCATATTATGCCGCCTTTCCCTCTCTATTACACACTACTAGAACTCTTCCCGTAGTCAACAGTAATCAAACTATACAAATTGCACAAACTGCAAAGCCATCCAGCCTGAAAACACGAAGAACAAATTGTTCCCGAGACGCACGTGAGTCCCTGAAGATAATCGGAGAAGATTAGGAGCCGCGCAGCACTGCGCAGTTCTCGACAACAATATTGCTCAATATCAATCTCCTTCACGCTTCTGCTCTTCCCTCAGTGCTTCTTCTGCTTCAAAATCACTCGGAGTTTTATTCTTATTGTACAATCTCTACTCATAAATGGCCATGTTTGACTACGACTCCTTCGCCAGCCCGTTCCGCATCGTCAACCTCGTCATCGGCGCCTTGATGGTACTTTCTTCCGCAGAGGGGCCTGCTGCTCCAACTGTTGTGTTGCAATCCTTGTTGACATTCCTATTTTAGATCCTTGGAGGCTTCTCTTCATTCTTTCCTCTTAGCTTGTAAGTTTGAAATTGTAACATGTGTGCTGTGCACAAGATGGACTTCATTCTAACTCTCTGCGCCTTATCTAGCCGAACTGTATGTCTTTCAGCCATTACGAAAGCAATCTTTCAAAAGATCTCAACTAATCTAATTGCTCCAGGTCATTTTGGGACTTTACATCGTTTTGTTCGGCTCGCTGGTTGTTGCTGCCGGTACGTTCCGTCTCGTATATCCCACTTCTATAGCATAGCTGACAGTCGACAGAATTTTCTATGCCCACTCAAATCGCCCGATATGCTTCATTTTTGATGTCTTTCATGGGCCGTGGTTTGTGTATGTTCCAACCAGTATTTGTGTGCCAGAATGTCCTTCTAATCGTGCTATCTTAGTCTACATTTTCATGGGCGCACTTATCTTGGCCCCTGGTCCTTTGAGAATCGTCGGTGGTGCCGTTATTCTTCTGTAAGTCTACAACTTTTTAAAGCATTTTTGTTCTTTGCTAATCTTCCTATAGCGTTGGAGCAATCTATGTCGTCCTCGAGTTTACTCCCTCGATAGAGCCCCCTACCAACATGCGTGGCGAGGAGGCCGGCTATGAGGCGGCTGCAGTCGGCGAGACTGTTTAAACAAACCCTGCAAAAAATTTAGTCTTGAATAGGGGATTCCGGTGTTGCACTGACTGGATATTCATCCACTAAGTGGGCGCTGGACTATTGCGCTCAAGACGCGCATGCAGAGTCTATTATGTAGGATTATATACCGTCTGTTAAGGTCAACCATAACAGATTATCGAGAGAATTGTTGTTTGTACATCATGGGTATTTGGGATTCGCAGCACTGTATAGCGACTAATTGTGTCTTTTGTGCATTTTCATTCGCATAACTAGTATGCTGGCAGGCTTCTTCATTGTACATTTTTAAATATAGTTATATATCATTCTATTACATTCAATATCACTGCTGACTCTAGAGGTGCTTGTTCGTACTGTGCTCATGGCTGTCTGTAAAGAACGATTTCACTCTGTTTGAAATATCTGCGAGAGTCCTCATCGATAAGAACCAAAGACAAGAAAGTTCTAGTCGAGAACTTCTTGTTGATATCCCTGTAAGTAGGCGTCAAGTCGAAACCGCCTAGGAACAAGCGGATGGGAATGGTCTCGCCACGCACAGGTGCACCATCCATGATTTCAAATCTCACGAGGGTCTCACTTTCGTTGTACTGGTTTGGCGGCGCGCCTGTGGTCTCTCTTCTGATGATTGATAGCTCCATATGTTTGATTTTCAGTCGTACGAGCAAAAAGTATATACGTCCGACAATAACATCTTTGAGATGGTACCGAGATTTCGAGTACTCAAACTCGATGTGCAAGCAATCCTCGATACCGACGTCCATTTTGATTGAGTTGACGGTATCGGGAGGGATGTTGAAAGAGTACACCCAAAGGTCCTTCTCGCGGATGACGTCTGCCATGCGACGGCCGACTGTCACGCGGATGAAGTAGCGTAGCCGGACGTTGACACCATTGTAGCTCTCAAACTGCTTCTCGACGTTGCGAAATTCGAATTCGTAGGTTTCGGGACGCTGAAGCTCGCCGGGAGAGGCGAGTTCTTGTCCAAGAGTGAGGAAGTCGTATGTGTTGCCCTTATCAGCAAACATCTCTGCGCAATATCGTTAGATAAGAAACTCTCCAACACAATTAAGAAACTGCTAGCTAACCAATTGTTCCAATAAACTGAACTTTTATTCCAATATGCTCAAGTCTGCGACCATCCTTGGGTCGAATAACTACAGAGCCTTTGACCGTCTCTCCGTCAAGAAACAACGGCACTTTCTCCTTCCGCCGCTTATCCACACGAACATCAACATGTTTCCGCTTATCCTCACCATCCAGTCTTATCTCAATGTCAAGCGGTGACTTGAAAAACAAAGCCATCGTGGTTATGTCGTGTGCGCTGTGGAAACTTGGAGTTGTGTTGGACGAGCTAATCGCGGAGCTCGATGCGGCCGATATCTCAGACGCGTCACGTGCAAATTACGATACTGTGTACAGGCCAGCACGAGGCCACCCACACTGATTAGAGCATTTGTGGGAATATTTAGTATTTATGATGCGATTAGTGAGGAGAAAAGTGATTGTGTGAATGTGCAAATAGAGAAAAGAGTTGAGACTGCGTTGACTTGGAAGTCATATTGTGTATCTACAGATCTTCCCTGAGTAGCGCACTCAGGAAGAATAACACAGCATTTCTTTCTGATATCTAACTGTCATTTCATTTCATTTGTGAATAGAAAAATCCAGCAATTTTCAATTAATAATCCAGCCATAATCACAGATCAAAACCACCCATTCAAAAAAAAGGCAGACTGAAATTGAATCCTCGGAAAGTGAAGAAATTCGAAAGAAATATGTGCAAACTTCACAGAATACTTAAACTCTCAGTTTGAAATCATATTTTATCGTCATAGGAATTCTCTGTTATGTCCCCTTTTTTTTAAGGATGGTGTTGATCTGATTGCTGATGACTGGGTTATTGGCTGGATTCATGATCTTTCTTCTCGACAAGACAAAATGCTGCGACGGGAAGTTAACTAAAAGAAAAACAAAGAGTTGAATAATATTGAATAATATTGAGTGAATTTATTTCAATTAAAAACAGAAAATAGTCGTTTTGAAGGGAGAATTGTTGTGGATAGTTGTTGGTTCTGAGTGAAGACAAATAAAAAATTTGAGCGAGGGAGTGTTGGTGAAAATGAGTTTAAAGACTGAGCGCAGACACCGAACATAAATGAAAAGCTGAACATCGACACTAATTTAATTCAATTTACATCAATTATTTGAATATTACAATTGATCAATAATAACTTATGAGAACACATTAAGAGCAATACCAACTCTACGCAATTTCAATAAAGAGCAAAAAATACAAAACAAAACATGCAATACAGCGTAGACACACGCTCAATCATCAAACTAAACCCATATAACACCCAACACTACTATCATCACGATATTGTATAAGCATACATTGATATAATTCAGTCATTCAATAGAACCGGATCCTCTATTCATAAAGACCGTAATCCCATACTAAACCGAACACAAACAAAAACAAACATGAGTCAATAGATCTCAATTCTCTGCATCGTCGTCTTGTATTTTGACCGCCGGCTCGCATATTATATAACAATCAAGAAGCTCGCGAGCAGTGACGTGCATTACACCACCGTCACTATCTGTTATTCCGAGATGAATCATGATCATGTCGTCGAGCCAGCCATGATAATAGTCATTAACCAGTGGATTTGTTTCGGTGTTGTTTGGAAGACCGTACATCTTTACATATGCGTCTATCAGACTTCCATCATGTTCGATCGTAAGCTCTGTGACTTCTTCATCCAGTAACGCGCGTTTATGTTTCCATTCTCCTGTCTGCCCGTTGTTAGTCGACGGGGACGACGAGTCGGGGCTAGAGCCAGCGGTGTCTGGAATCGGCGGCGGCGGAGGAGGAGGAGGAGGTGGTGGTGGTGCGGGTACACCTCCGATTCCCCCGTCAGAAGTCTGTCCAGCCAAGATATTTCCTGTAACTTTGTGTAAATTAGGATCAGAAGCATCACTAGTAGACCCTGACTGTTGACCATCTCGAAGTGCGTTCTCATATTCCTCAGCTTCCTGATCCTCGAGCAGATTCCAAATATCTCGACCTCCATAAACGTGATCGTTCCATGAGCCATGTTTTCTCATGTGCTGATGATCCCATGACATCGATACTGTGAAGATCAGTGATTTCTCATCAGCTCCGACGTAGATGATGTTGTTTGTGCGGCCAACGACCTCAAACGGCGCTGTAATGTTTGTCATTACAACATATCTCCGGTAGAAGATCTCCATATAACTGAGATATTTAATTTGAAAAATCTCAATGTTGACGGTGTTATGTATCGTGGGAATGCACGGGAAATCGCAGAGCGTCACGCGGAGAGAATTCGATCCCTGATGAATGAAATTATGCAGTGGCTTGTTCATGCCATGGAAATCTTTCTTGAGCGAGCTGACGCACGTCGGAGTCTCGTACTCTGGCAAGAGATTCTTGTGTTCGTCGTCGCTTGATTTCTTCTGAAAGAACTTCTCGAGTGAGGACATGGAGCGATTCTCAATCGAGCGATGCAGATAAGGAGTATCGTTCTCGTCGTAGAAGACAAACCAATTCTTCTCAATCATGTGGTACTCTTCACCTGGTAGCTCGGTCAATTCCTTAAATCTAATGGGGACGTTCTCGATCTTCATCTTCGCGCCTAGATCAGGCACGAACGCGCGCAAGTCGATAATGTACTGAGCCCAGCAGTTGGTCTTGCCGTGATCTCCAATAATCATGAGAGGTTCGCCTGTAGTAGAGAAGAAAACTCGCGGATCCATGGCGCCAACATTGCGAGCTAGCGGTGCATATTCACCAGTACAACTTCCTTCAGGGGGGTCCCACTCTGGGAAATCGTAGGTGACGGAATCGGTATGACATTGCAAGACCTGGCGTTCGGCGCCCTGGCTGACGCCCCAGTCCATATCGCAATACACGAGATGACTTGTGTCGAACACGCTGCTTTCTCCGTTGTTCTCATGCTTCTGGGTCGAGCGGACGAGCACAAAGTAGGGGTTCTTGGATCCAGGAGGATATGGCAAGATAGTGGGATTGAACTTGAGAGGAGTGTCTGGACCCCACCAGGGGAAATCGATGCGCGCAAGAGTACCTTCTGTGGCCGAGTTTGAGACGAGAATGGTCGACGAACTAGTAGTGTGTTTTTGACTTGAGCAGAAACGCAGATGACGTAGAGGCTGTGGGTCTGCAGCGAGCAGGCGATTCTGCTCGTACTGCCTGATGACCGAGCTGCGGATGTTTGCGAGAGTACTATTCGCGATCTGGTACTCTGGCAAAGTCGACGATGAGCTTGAGGAAGAGGAGGAGAATGCAGCAGAGCTGGAGATGGAAGGGGATGATAACTTGAACGGAATAATCCCCCGGAGACCCAGGGAGCGCGACGAGGCGACGAAGGAGACTGACAGGACCACGAGCGTGAAGACGGTGAGGAGGATGAGGACGCGATGCAGCGGCATCGATGCGGAGGTCATGGTGATGGCCGTCTTTAGACGGAGTAGACAGACCACGAGGAGGATCTGGAGAACGCGAGCAGGGAACAGGAACAGGACATGAAGAGACGAGGACGAGTACGCGCGAAGGAGTGGCGCGTTGGATTGATGTGACTTCTCTCAACGTTCCCTTCCTCTTCCGGAGGGTGTGACCCTGTCTACGCAACAGAGCGGCCAACAGCGCGTAATAAGCTGAAATTACGTGATTTTATTAGAGATTATTGTTGTTTATTATGTTTACAATTACATTTGAGTAAAAACAGGCGAAATAGAAGCGATATTCCAGGGATATACGAAAAATTATCTGAACGCGCTGAAGCTGTGGGGAAGAACGGCTGAACAGTTTTATTGACAAGAGTAGCTTTGTTCTTGAGAATATCCAGCTGAACACAAAGCATTTACCAGTCAAAATTATTTCAATTCAGTCACTCAGCACAAGAATGCATCCCGTTTCTTATCCTGACCGCTGCTGTTCGTCGATATCAGAAACATCACGATAAACTCCCTCGTTTCCCCACGTTCTCCGTCTTCAACGACAAACAGTGTGCTGCTGTTGCACACTATCAACGCGCTTATAAGCACATTTTGCTTGCCTTTCTAAGCACAATTCAGCGACCAAATCGATCCAAGTCAAAATTCCTCGTCCGCGGTCGTGGAAATAGTGATCAGCGGTTTACTTTAGTTGTCCTTTCTCGGTTCAAACTCTATTTAGCAACACAGACCACAAACAGTCAGAGAACAAAATCCGTTGCTTACATAGGACAAACATTATATATTATATAAGCCGTACAAGAGCCACGAGTAGTGTAAGCAGCGCCGCAGCATCGAGGCGAGGATCCAAAATTATTGTGGATTCAGATCAACTGTTGACTTTGAGCACCAAGCACAACTTCTGCGATTATTGCTATGGATCTACCCGGGTTTGGATCAGATTCCGTGTGTATTCTTTGTTAGTTAGTTATGTATTATTCTAATCCGAGTTACAGACAAATACAAGCACAAACACAGTCTCATTGAACCCAGAAACAGAATGGCGTTTTGAGGTCGGCTTGGACGCAACAGTCACCATCAAAGTACGTATATCAACTACTCTTCCTAAATCTAATATTGATAATCATCTATAGATTTTGCAAGGAAATGCAGAGATTTTTGGAACAGAACTGGCTGTCGGTCCCAGTTACAAATTCACAGCCGCAAAACTAAGCATATACACCTGGCGCGGATGTCAGATCGAGTATGAGGGAACCCTTCTAGCAGAGTACGTTTCTGATGAATCCGCTATGCCGAGCTATGCAAACTTGCATTTTGCCTTGGAGAAGCTACGCGCGCAGGCTGCTGCTACAGACTCGCAGTATATCAGAAAGGAGGTTGGTGGAAGTTCTGCTCCAGCTGCACCACTAGCTCAACCTGAAGTCGAAGCCGAGGGTCCTAAAGTGCTTATCATCGGTCCTCGGTATTCTGGAAAGACATCACTAGCTAAAATACTCACCGCATACGCCTCCAAAATGGGCAGATCTCCTATTGCTGTCAGTCTTGATCCAAAAGATAGTCTGCTATCTCTACCCGGAACCATCTCCGCAGCCTCGTTCGCGACAATGATGAATGTTGAAGAGTTAGAGACCTGGGGTTCAAGTGCTACAACCGGTCCTATGCATATCCCACCAAAGAACCCAATTGTATATTACTTTGGATCGGATTCGCCCACAGACAATATTCGGTTTTACAAGAAGATCCTCAACAGGCTGTCTATAGCTGTATCTTCAAGGGCAGCTGTGGACGCAAAAGGTATCATAACTCGTATTTTTGCACCGTTTTCAGAATGATTATTAATATGATTTTTTAGCACGGATATCGGGAACTATTATCGATGGCACTGGCATTCTTGATCCGAAGGTTGGCTACGACCTGATAGATACCACCGTCTCTGATTTCTCAGTCAATGTAATCGTCACAGTCGGAAACGAGCGACTGTATAACGATCTACTTAAACGTTACCAGTCAAGGAAAGAAATAACTGTGGTCAAAGTCCAAAGATCCGGTGGTGTTGTCGAGACTGATGCCTCCTATATCAGATCATTACAGCAACGGTTATTCAAGCAGTACTTTTACGGCCAGCCATCGGAGCCCTTATCGGCCTTCACAGTAACGACTGACGTAGGTGCTGTCACGGTATATAAGCGCGCTGAACGTATGTTTTTATATATTCAACATCAGCTTTGATAATACGAATACTAACAAGAGGAATTAAATAGAGGTGCTCTTGGTGAGCTCATCAGTCCTGCCTATTGGCACCGAGGTCACCGAAAGTCAAGATAGCTTGCTATCAAAGCTACCTGTGTCGACGGTGCTGCAAAATTCAATTTTGGCTTTACTATACGCAACCCCGAATGATTCTGAAGAAGATATTGCGAAATCCAGTGTTATGGGCTTTGTTCACATGTGAGTGTCTTGAACCAATCTTCAAAGCTTGGAACGAAAACTTGGCTGCTAATTGCTGACCCGGTTTTATAGATTGGACGTAGATGAAACAAAGCGGAAGATGAAAGTGCTGATGCCAATCAAATCGAGATTACCAGCACAGGTGTACTTGATGGGTAATTACCATTACTTGGAGTAGTAGAGGATATAAGCATTTTCTTTTGCTTTGGAAAGGTGTACATTATTATAAATAAATATCAATTGCATGTGATGTGATTTATGCAGTAATTTAACGCGCGGTATTGCGCTGCATTTGAAAATATACGTAGTATAAATGCATATCAATATAACAATATCCTAGAAAAATTATTCTCATGAAGTGATGAACGCGAGGAGAAACAATGTGTTGGAACATCCTACCACAACGGCTGTAGACCGCAGCAGCAGCGGAGCAGGAGCATATATGTGTATTTCATTGAAAAAAGAAAAATATTACGAGCAAGTATATGGAAGTAGCTAGCTGGAGCGACTGTTATTACTGTCGGTTGGGTGATCCGCCGACGAAGTGCGAAGAATGAGACAGAGAGTGCGTGTGTTGAAATTGCCTGATATGGAAGTTTACTGGATGGCGTATAGCCTGCGCCAGAGTCGTGGGCAGCTCAACAGTCTTCGGATTTTAATTGAGTTTATGGATTCAAAGGTATATGTAGACCGTCAAAAGACTCGTAGAAGAATGCTGAGGTATCAGAAGAAGGATTAAAAGCATGTGGGAGGCGCAAACAAGCGAGGATATCCGGCAGAGAGTCGATATCAACAGTAGGCAAAATCAACCACAGAACACGAGGAAATGAAAACAAGCAACAGGCTATGTGATAAAAACGCAGCAGAACGTGCTCAAATGTGTTGCTGTGCAGCAGCAGCAGCAGGAACCAAACAGCCATGCTCATAAAATGCACGGCTGTCGTCGATCGGCAGTACGATGGGGATATCAGAGTACTATGGAGACAGTATACGCAATATTACTCTGTAACCGAAATGTAGCTAAATCTTATCCTATAGCACTAAATTTTTTTTAGCCGTTGCAAGTGTTTTTACTATTGATATGAATGCAAGCCAGTCTTGAGAAAAAGAGCTATCAGCTTGTTCAACGAGATGCGAATGCCCACAACTGATGCCCATTTCCATCACAAAATTGAATCAAATACCATCCTCAAAATTTATACACTCTAAAATTGCTAAATAAACAGCTCTCACAGGGTTTGCATATGCGAGAAGATCCGAGGAACGAGATTCGCTCGGGAGAGAGATTAATTGAGGTCGAAGTAGCAATTAGGTCGATGCAGCCTTAGCTGCAGCAGCAACAAAACTTCACATTAGCGAAGCTCGTTTAGCTGGCCACCAAACTAAAGCAAATTAAACACGCACTGAAATTTCATTCTGTCTGCAAGTGGGATGCTGGGGAGAGAGAGGATGGTGATATGAGAGAGAAGTAGAGGGTACTTAATTCTGTGTCGAGTCGAGTCGAGTTAGCGTGAGTCTGTGCGGCGCCACTGATTTGGTACCAAAATTCCAAGACGGGACGAACAGAAGCAGAACAGCACCAAGCAGGACTGTTTCGATTGTGAACAACCGATGATAGTTTTGCTAATCTATTTAATTGCTTGTAAAATGAAAACAGCCAAAAATAAAACAGAAAATCAAGAGCAATTCGCCGCGAAAAAGCTGCGCAGAAGCGGTTCGCTTTGTCGCGGACACGAGCGGTCTCGCGAGAAACGGATATACTCGGACAGGGGCCCTTCCCAGCCAGAGTCGGCGACGCTCTGGTTCGCTCTGTCCGCGCTTGGCGCAGGTGACAGAAGTTCGCACAGTTTGCATACAAAACTGAGCAAAAAGCAACGCGCACATGTGCTTCTCTGCAAGTCGTCTGCCTTCTTCGTGGTGGGCAGTCCAATGCACTCGTAAGCAGCGCCAGAGGAGCCAGGAACCTTACGGGAAGGTCCTACGGGAAGGTCCCAACCGCCATCCAGATCTGTGGATCCCCAGCCTGATTAGGCGTGTGCTATCGTCTCTTTCAATTGATCCTCTCATTCTTCACGGTCTGAGGTGAGAATGAAAATAGACATGATCATACTCATGCTCGTCGCTCTCGGCTCCAGAGGAGAAGAGCATCTGCACAATAGCACACGAAATGCGAGGCAACAATTCACCCACACACAAAGCAACAACAAAGAAAGTGAAGCTTGTAGCAGCTGCTCAACGGCAGAACCACAGTTAGCATTGTCGATGCTCTGCCTATCAAATGCATTGTACACCTGGTAAGCGGATAGCCGATGAGCTCTATTACGAGTCGTTTCTCCAGACTGCTCTGAATTGGGCTCGTTCCACTATTTCCTTCCTTAACCAAGCGGTTCTTCTATTCTATAATCTACAGCCTATGATTTTTGAGGCAGACAGTGTGATTTCTGAACAAGGCAGTCACCGCATCTTCCTGTCTTGTCAACCATAAACCTTCCGCTCTGCTTAGGCAAAAACAAGAATCTGGCAGTAATCTGACTGATAGCTGCTAGTTGGCAGCTATGAATGAGCTATTTTGGCAGCGACAAATTAGACCACCAGCACAAAAAAAAAAACACCCTCTTGCCAAAATCGGCCCTGTCAACGAACGCACTGCTTCCTTCCTATTCTGACTGTCTGTCTGCCGCTGCTGCGAATTCACACCACCTTGTCAGAACTCCTATTCAAAACACATCCTACAAACCACCACAACACAGACCGCTCGTTTCCGGTATCCGTTCTTTAGGCTTGCCCACTGCCGCTACCAAAGTTATCACATCCTGCTGCTCTGTGCGCAGCCAGCCAGTTTCACCACAAGCGCAGTAAACCGAAGCGAGGCTCGCGAGGGAGCAGGTTCGGCAGTTCAGGTGGCATAATTCGGAGTGGATAGGACGACTGGCAGCAGTGCAAGGCCAATTGCTCTGATTAATTCATCGAAGCCGCGATAAGCTGCGTCACCACCTGTTCGGGCTCTGTTCTGTATTCACCTGGTTCTGAGCATTCTTCCCAGTTTTCAGACTGCCTATCGTGAGGTTCAAGATAGTCGTCGTCTGCTCAGCAACCACCTACTCTAAACCAATTCCTCCTCTTTCCAGCACACCTCGCTCATAAACCACACCAAAATGCCTTGACTGCCATCGTCGCCCCGGCGCCCTGGGCTCTGGTTCCCCGGCACAGCCCGCCACGCTGGCCCAAAAGTTAAGGTTTAGAGTTAGTATCCAGGGTGCGACAAACTCGTACCTTTGCACTCCTCTCATGCTTGCTTTCTGCTCTGTGTTTTTGGACTGTGTTTGTTTGTTTCTTTTTTTCAGCCAAGAATATGTGTTTGTAGAAACGTTGACTGTGGGCTTTTGTCCGAGTCTGGCGGTGGGGAGAAACGTGATAGGGAGCTGCAATCGCTTGATCTTCACACCTTGCGCGTCTTCGGTATACTGCGTCGAGAGAGCTAGTTGAGGCGATCGCATTTGTTTATAATGGTTCAGAAGAGTTATTAGAACTGCGATTATATGAGTTATTATTCTCATTCAATCCTTTCATCTGTTCAATCTATATTACAATCTTCTATATTGTTGTCTGTCTGCTTTAACAACTTAGCGACCCATCACGCTCATTCTGTCTTCTCGAGAAACGAGCCACCACGCTGGGTTTCCGAGTCGCAACGGTACTTCCCAAACCAAATCAGCTAGGCATATGCACAAATGGATAGCTGCTACTCTTTTCATCTTGCTCTCTCGATGATCACCATTTCTCGGGAGTAAACCTTGTCAGACTACCCAAAGCATGACACTCTCCTCTTCTTGATACCCGCTACTGCTACCACTGAAGCTACTGCAGTGGTGCTCTTGAGCTACGACCGGTACGTATTCTAATCCATGGTACCGTTCCAACTTTACCAGATATCCACTCGTATACATCTCCCCCAAGAAAATGATACCAGGTCCATCTGAACGATACCGCAAAGCACTTTAGGATCCAGCAGCAGCAGCAGCAGCCCGCCTCTGCTCATCAAAGACGTGCCCAAACATAAATAGTCCCACGTCGCCCGGACTCTACATCTTTCCTCTTGTCTTGTTTTCCTCACCGGCCCTCCACTCGTTTATACACAATGAAGTTCTCTCTTCTGTCCACTTTCGTTTCGGCAGTGTTCGCACTCACTACTGGCGCTCTTGCCGTCTCTACCCGCTGCCGCATGTACTCCACCTCGCTCAGCACTGTCTACAACAACCTTGATGTCGGTTCGCAGATTGAGAGTGATGGTGTCGCCTACATGTTCCTTGGTAACCACGGTGGCCAGTACCTCTACCACGATGTCATCAACTCCTCCTACCACACTGATGTTCAGTTTGGTGATGTCTACTACCTCAACGTGCAGAACAACATTCTTCAACTCACAACTTCTACCGCGAGTCTTCCTACATGGGGTTCTTTCGGAACCCTTCTCTACAACTTGGTTGATGGTACTCACTGGTATGCCTGCTCTGGCCAGAACGATCCAGCGGGATACAACGCTGGTCAGTACATGGTCAAGTACTATCCTCTTTTCTCTGTCGTTCCTTCCACTTGCACATTGATTGGTCTCATTGTCTATGAGATCGTTATCAACTAAGCCAACAAGACCTTGAAGATTGACGTATCTATGCTTTTGAGGCGCTCTCGTTCCATTGTCGCACGCAATTGAGGGTAATTTAAATGCTTCGGGTATAATGTGAAATTTTTGGGGGAATAAAGAATGTTAATTGTTTTAATGTATGGATGGGTTCGTGTATTACAAGTTTCGTCGTTAGCTTTTGGCAGATTTATATTTCAATACCAATATAATGCGCTCTCAACAGTTTTGGTTATTGTACAGTAATCTTTTTTTTCAGCTTGTAGTGTGTTGATCTGCTAAAATCGTTTCACTTTATATTATGTATTGCTTTCAGACTTTATAAAGAACTGACTACTTTGAGCATATAAAGCAGCTCATTTTTGACTTGACAAGCCATCATTATCTACATTAGAGAGGATGGCGGTCAGCTCGAGTGATAAAGTGAAGCCATATTAAGCACCACGTTCATGATGTTAGATTATCAGCAGTTTGAGGCAGAGCGGAGTAGTCGGCGATGAGGAAAATGAATAAGGTGTTCAAGGGCGAGAAGGCGGAACCCACCTGTGGGTAAGAGCCAGTAAGCAGATACCATGTGAGCATGAGATAGGATGATGTGAGGATTGTGGGGTCAAGGGAAGACCTACCTGGTGTAAGAAGGTGTGTTTGACTATACTCATTCTTGTTTTGATCCAGTTTGGGAAAGAGTTCTAGTCCTAAAGCGGATCCATCAGCAAGGTGACTGGGTCAATTGGACAGAAATTTGGCTGAGAAGAGGAAACTGTTAAGACATGACAGACAGCAACTGACTTTTTTCAAGTGCTGACTGGTAAGGTAAAGGCGATGAAGAGAGAGGACAAGAAGAGTAGTCTGAGGAGAGTCAATTGCAGCAGCTTAAAAAAAATGTAAATTGTGTTGGTATATTGCGCAAAACTGCAAGCACGACGAGCACTTGCGCAGACAGCAGAGGAAAGAACGACGAGCAGCAGCGTCTGAACAGCGCAGTATACCGAGCATGACTTGATCGTGTGTTGTCCTGCTCGAGCAACAAGTGTGATAACGAGCAGACAAAAGAAAGCACAACAATACCACCACTGTGGACTCTGCTCACAGCAGCAGTAGAATGCGGATACCTTGCATTTGTCTGATCAGCACGAGGACGAGCCCGAGCAGCGCAGAGTAGCACTGTACTCTTGTTTGCTAGTATCTCGTTCTGGCACTCGACACGAAATTCGACACGTGCGGCGGGCGCACATATTAAGTTAGCGCTCCGACAGCATGGAAAACTGTAAATGAAAGCTTAAATCCTTCCATTGGCAGGCTCGAATTCTCGTAAGCCGCTGACCTGGGTTTGTCATTCCATCGACTGAGTCCGGACACACTGTTGTTTGAGCAATTGGCTTCTGAAAATTGCTGGTATTTGTTGAGTATTCTTGTGTATTGTGCTGTGTTGTTCAATAAGTTAATCAGTCTAGTTTATGCATACTAATGGCCCGTTAGCTGGCAGAATGCACCTGTCTGAGCGAGCGTTGCTGTAATCGTGGCCATCCACAAGTACGCGAGCTGGAGTCCTCGCTGAGCCTCGTTCCGCTTCTGCAAACGGGTGCCAGAAAGAGTTCGGTGCTAAGCCTGGCAGCAACTCAAACTGGACTAGTGCGCCCGAGTTGACCAAGTTTGGTACTCGCAAATCCCGGTTACGGTCGACGCAGGACTCCTCCGTACCGGTCTCCTCTGCTCGGTATCCCCACTTCGAGGACCAAGAATTAGTGATATACCCATGTACTTGTTTTGACGCAAAAAATGACATACGGCTGCACGACTATTGACATGTGCTGGGCCAGCAGCCAGACCGCCACTGGGTTTCTCTCTGCCTGTTGCTGCCTCCGCTCTTGGATCATCTGGCTGCCTCTGGTCCATATAAAGGCGGGCTATTCCCAACTCCGCCTATTCTTTTCCCCTTCTTCCTTTTTTTTCTTTGTAGCCCACCTTCACTCTCGTTTCTTATCAAATACCTTGTCGCAATGAAATTTCTCATCCCATCTATCCTCGCCCTCGTCGCGAGCGTCTATGCCTTGTCCGTCGAGGTCCAGCTCCTCGCGATCTCTCTCGACATCGGTATTACTGATCTTTACCTTGACTCCCACAATGAGGTCACTGGCACCAGCTGGATGTTCTTGGCCGAGCAGGGTGACACCCAGACCTTCTACCGTGACACCGTCAATAACACCTTCCACACCGATGTCGCCGCTGGTCCCACCTACTACATGCATGTTACTGGAAACTACGTTGTCTTGACCACTAAGGCCGCCTCCGAGTTCACCACCATCCCCTACCTCGCCTACAACGGATTTGACTCGTACTTCTATGCTTGCTCTGGATTGACTGACCCCAAGGACTACAATGATCTGCAGTATCTTGTTATGTACTACGAGGTTGGTGAGATCGTCCCCGCTGGATGTACCGCCATGTTCATCAACGTCGTGCTTGCTATTTAAATAGCTCTAATGCATTTGACGCTTGATGTTTCCTAACGATGATAAACTTGAGGGTATTGAAACTTGGATTTTTTTAATTTTTTTTGTGATACCGATAATTATAGGTTGGCTTGATTTATATAGTATTTGTTAAAAGTGGTGATTGTATATATATACGTGCGAATATATCTATGCTATTTGCCGCAATATCTCTGTCCTTTTCCTTAGATGTAGTGCAGCGGAACTAAGACTGATTTCTGAGTGTTCGTATTTCGAATGGAGTGCAGAATCTGTCATGCATGCGTCTGCTCACCAACAGAGCTGTACTGGTACAATTGGCGCCGCTGCGAACTAGATAGCGCGCGACTTGCTCTAGTCACCGCCAACTGCGGATGGCTTCAAGTCAGCCACTGCATATAACCAGCTGAGACCCAGCAAGACGGAATCTCTCGTCGGACAAGACCCGAACATGCTGTTATCACTCCAGTATCCATAGTCGATAGTAAAACGGGCGAATATAGTAATGACTAATCAACATTATATACATACAAGATGCGTAGAAACAGTCTCATAAACTGCGTAGCATATATAACAATGGGAAGGAAACAAACTCGCCTTCAAAACTCCATTTCCAAACACCAACTTCAACATGACTTCAAATTTGCGTTCGCTGGACTCGCAATTATAAAAAGTATTCTCCCATAGTATTATGCTGTAATGCTTGCTGCTCTCTGTACTCCTCATTCTCTGGCGCAGCATCAAACACATTGAAAAACCTCTCACCCGAAGCACTGACTTCTAAAACCGATGCAAGATTTCCACATCTATAGCAATAATTTGGCGCCGACCATACTGTCGACAACCGATCATCAAACAGAACCTGGAATCCTTGTTCACATAATTGATGCGCACGTAAAATGTGCACCATATCATTAACATGCAAAAACTTTTTAACTATCTCTGCACCAAAAGTGTAGCCAGCTCCGCGTGTAGATATCCCAAAGTCCTCCTTTTCTGGATCTGGGTCCGACCACACCAGATCAGCCATTGGGCCTTCATGAGGGATCTCCTTAAATCGATCCACCACTTTTATCTGATCTATCGAATGCACATTCGGTGACAGTCCTAGACGTTGGAAAATATAAAATATTAGCAACGACCCCAATAGCGAATTATATCTAACAAGACCTACCTCCATGAATGCAGAATATCCGATCATCAATAACCACAGATAATGTCAAGTAGTCAAACATATCTGTAAACCAATTCCAAACATTTGCATTTCCATATTTTGCGTTGCATTCACTGTAAAACCCGTAATTCTGAGAAATTCCCCGTGACTCGTGATTCCCTCGCACGAGATATATTCTATTTGGATATCTTAGTTTTAGACATGTCAGAAGAGTCATGGTCTCTATGCTAAAATATCCTCGATCAACATAATCGCCTATTGCCATATTAGTAAACATCTAAGAAGAGCTTAGAGCATCCACATACCCAGGAAGAGATAGTTTGTATTAGGAGGGAACCCGCCCACTCTAAAAAGCTCAATCAGATCGAAAAATTGACTAGTGATATATTCATGTTAGTGAGCTTATCGACTAGAAAATGGAATAAGACGGGCTGTTGCAGACGCACCCATGAATATCGCCCACTACCGACACTGGAGCTTGGATATGAATGACATTACTCTCTTTAATCAGCAACTCTTTTGCTTTTATGCAAAGAGACTCCACTACTGATTCTGCCAATAACTCTCTCTTGTATAGGCGAGCTATACAGTCGTCGAGATCGATGAAAGCTCCGTCTGGTGAGCAGATGAGTTAGTCTTACTAAGTTCTACAATCTGCACAAGAATGAATTGAACACTGACTTGTAGATTCCGGCATTCCCGCTCCTTGCCCAACAAAGTGACCAGCGACAAACTTCCTTCTTAACGAACTGATCCTCAGAATTGGTTTTTGTTGGCGCGTTTGTTCAGAATGGTGAGTGCATTCGCGATGTAGCTGCGGGACGTGGCTGTTGTATATCTGGCGCACTGGACTCCGAACCAGGCCTAGTAAAATTTGTCGACAGCTATCAGACTAGCAAGACAAGCAATAAACTGATCTATTCCGTAACACTCTTGCTAAATTCACCTGCCATCAAATACCAAAGCCATCGCTGATCCAGGATTCGAAGGCGGTGAGTTTGCCAGCGCGGCGCGTCGCAGTTGTGTTTTAGGGTTCTCCCACAGTGGAGCTTGCGTGGTATTCGTGTTTTCATTCATAACAAAACCAAGCGAGGCTGCGCGCCTTCTGGATCTTTGGCTTGGGTATCACGAGCAATTGCCATTTCATTGAGAATAATACAGCGAAGTATATTCCGGCAAGCATCAGTGAAAAGATCTTTACGATGAGCGCATACTATCCGCGCAGGTCAGGATCACCGCCTCCGCCAGCACCTCACGGGCGAGGACAGACTCCTGCTCACTGGCCACCACCTCCCTCACAACAACACCCAGTGCCTGTTCCTTATCAGGAGAGACCACCTTCTTCTTCGTCGTCGTACTCAATGGACTACTATCGCCGTACTCCTTCTGGTGGTCAGTATCCAAGAGATCCGCAGGGATATGTGCCGCCTCCACCACCACCGCCTCCTCCGGCGCCTGTTGATCGTCCACATGAACAGCACTCATCCGACAGCTCCCGCTACCAGTACGATGAACAGGACCGGGAGCCTCAGAGATATGGTGGATCTAGTATCTACTCGCAAAGACCATACTCCGTACCAGAAATGCCTCCTGCTCCATTACCAAAGAATCGACCAGGATACCCATCGTATGAGAGTATGCCCCTGCCGCCGGATCCATATCCGCGATCTCGAGATCCCTATTATCAGTCTGCTCCTCGTCCAACTGAAAGCAGAAGAAGTCCGCCGCCGCAGGCTCCCCATGGAAGTTCAGCACATGCTCCGCGAGGATACTATTCTGCTCAAGCTCCTCCCACAGGTCCCAGCCAATATCGACGAGATGCACCCCGATATGATCGTGGGTATAATCCCAATTCTGCATCATATCCTCCCTCTTCTAATGCACCCCGTGGTCCTGATCAGTAGTACGTTTTATGAGCGTAAGCATTTACAGTACACTAACAGTTACTGACTATCTAGCAATCAATCACGCAATCGCCAGCGCTCCGTCTCACCTGACCGTCGTGGAAAATACTATCCGACCTCCTACCGTTCCCCGAGATCTAATCAGCCTGACTCTAGAGACTACGGCTTCCGTTCTTCTACCGTTCATGGTGCTATTCATCATCCACGTTCTTCGCATACTCCTACTGTAGTCGGTGGGTCGTCTGACGAACCCCTGGCGCTGGAATCTCTTAACTGCACTGTGCCAGGTCCGGCTAAAGAAATTCGATCTGAAGATTTTGTCAATGACTCTCTCTTGCCAGTATTTCGTATGCCTAGTCCCCGCCTTGCTTGTTTGCTTTTTTGTGCTATTCTTGAGCTAGTATTAACAATAATTTTTTCAACTTAGCTTTTCGGCCACCGCATCAAATACAAACACCGCTTGGACAGACATTCCTAGACACAGAAGCGGAGAAATCGGGTACACCGCGAGTATATAACGAAAACGAGAAAAAGATTCGTGATCCTGCGCGCGAGTTTGTTAACCGGAAAGCACTAGGGCGTAAAGTGCCACCAAAACTTGCCCGGAATCCAGCTGATCCGCTTGATGACGTGCCATTGCCTCCTAATGTTGGTCCTACTACCGGATATACTCCTGGCCGAGGCCGTAGCTCGAGACAGCCAGACGTCTTTGGCGAACGAAGTGCTAAACGAGCGCGCGAGGGTGAAGAATCAGACGACGAAAGTGGTAACGGCGGCAGCGCAAAGAAGCGACATGTGGATCTGTCCTCTTCACAGTCAACAGCAGGCGGAGGTAGCATAAGAAGCAAGTTATTTTCTCCACCGTTGATAAAGACGGCTGATTCAGCGTCTGAGTCGGATGCGAGCGGTTCCAAATCTATGCCGCAAAACTTGTTACAAATTGTTGAGGATACGCTAGCTCATATCAGAGGACCCCAGCGCGGATCAGAGAGCGAAGATGAGAAGAAATGAATTCAGATTTACCTCAACAATTGAATTGAAAAGCTTCCATTGCATGTGATGCTCAGCGAACTATTATACTACACTATTTGATATCACTATATAATATCGACTGCAGATGAGAATACCGGATACTATTTGTGGCTATTTATCTCCTTTTTATGCGTTACCCGGTGGAGTCTTGATGGTATATTTTCTTTCAATGTATCCTACCTGCGTCGCTGCTTTTATAATTTATAACTGAACCCTCTGGTTACGATATCTATCAGGTCTACATAGATATGCTTATGTGCGCCGATTAAATATGATCTATGGATAAGGTTGGATATTTTCCTGAAGAAGGGAGATGTGTTTCCATTCGTTATATCACTTGTGTCGCCGAGACAATTTGAATCTACCCCACCATTTATGAGTGCTGATGCAATCGTTGGCTATTAGTTCTGTATAGTCTTTTCATTTGCTTTGATTGTATTCTATGAATGATTTTATTGTCTGATAGGTATATTAATGGTATTGCAAGTCTGCACTGAGTGTATATCTCGTATTGAGGTGAACTGAGCGTGCGCAAGCAGTAGCAACTTCGACAACATCTTGACTTCAAGCCCCCTCTCTGCGGCCTTGATATCGCCAGTCCACTCCGAGTATCGAACACTTCTACACAACAGCAGGAGTGATATCTCTGCCAATATGAAGGAACAGACGTAGAGTAAACACTGAGAGCATTGCCAGTGCATAGCGTGGCCGTGGCTAAGACCTGCGCTGATGGCAAGCGTCACACAACTCGCCCAGCTCAAACTACGAACAGTGAATTCTTCAAGTAGATAATAGCTTGCTAATCAGTGTATCGTCACTCAGACTGCATTCTCACAGTCTTCGTGGAGCTGGACGAGGAAAGTCATCCGCTGGATTGTTTGTTGCCGCTCGAGGCCGATAAACCTTGTCCACACGCGGCCAGCAAGCCGGGCAGTCTTGAATGCGCCGCTGGGGTGATCCACCAGACTACGCTGGAGTTACCTTCCTTTTCATCCCATTCATCAGTTTGTAAGAGTTAGTAAGATAATTGTTGGTATTCGGACTCAAAAGCAGCGGATTCTATCAGCGAGCGGACTTGTCAGAGGATGGGCGTCATAGCCAGCAGGCCCGATGAGGCTGGCAGCGTCTACATAACAGATCAGTCGCGATGTATGTATTCCACAGGCATCTTTATTCCTCTGATTATACTAACAGCTTTGTTCTTGCAAAATCAACAGTCAGTATAGCAAGCATATCTGTGTGCAATGCCGCTCAGAAACCCATCTTGCGAATAGCATCGACTGCAGACAGGCGCGGATTTGTCCCAATTCGAGAAGAGAACTCGCCGATGATCGAGTTCGTCCAGGATGTCGAGCCAAACAGTTTGATGCCTATCCTTCTCAAACTGACAAACGATGGACGGCTGGTGATCAAATTTTCTCTGGTTCTTAACAAAGGCGGCCATGACGACTTTGCAATGAATGGTCTGACGTTTATGAGTTCCTCGAACGGCAAGCAACTAGACACCGTTCTCACCAAGGAACTGCAGAGTGATCCTAATGTATGCCCACTATTCCTGTTTTCTTGTTGCACAGAGCTGACAACACTTGTATAGATTCAAAATCGACATAATGTAATTTTCATTGGCGACTACGGCTCGAATGATGGCGGCAAGATCGAGTTTGAGTGGACTTGGCTTTGGACGCCGCCTTCAGATATAAACGAAACATTCAATGGCTGGCGCAATACATGCGGTGTATGTTATAGTTCTGCGTGATTTGTTTAACGATCAGCTTGCTAATAGTACAATGCCATACAGTTTGCCGAATACAACAAGCGAGAGCATAAGCTCAGCAAGGTCGCTCAACTTTCCTTCTGGGTCCAAGATCCTCCAAACTCTCTGTGGTCAGTTCCTGAATCACCTCGTCAGTTAAATCTTTCTTCGTTTGGCTCGCCCTCGGCATTTAGCGATGACTCTGGTTTCGACTATGTCCCAGAGGTCACCTTGAGACCTGCCGTACCTGAGACGGCCGAGAACCCGAATGCATATTTAGTCCCTCTTGCTCAAGTAACCACATCTTCCAGCTCGACTTCTACCTCAGGTTCTGCGCCTCCCAGCAGTAAATCTACTGAAAGCTCTGCGCAGCCTGAAGATGGTCCGCTCTTTCGTGCTACAATTGCATCACTAGAGAAGAAAACAGTTTCGCTGAAGAGCGTGGTGAAGCGCTTATTAAAGCGCACCATAAGCATGCATGAGGCCCAAGAACAGTATTGTGCTTCCTACGCTGGATTTTTGGAGAGTGCTCGCGAGGCTGCGAAAGAAGTCGCGTCGTTTCGACCAATTTTTGATAGTGCATTCGACGTGGTAGGCAAAGGCTTGCTGCGGTTTGAAAAGAAAAACGGCCGTGAGCTTAATCTTCATGTCATTGAGCCTCTTAGACGGTTGTACGATGGCGAGATCAAGGCAGCTGAAGCCAAAAAACGAGATTTTGATGATGACTCTAAGGAATATTACGCATGGCTTGGCCGTTATTTGTCAATGAAACAGGAGGTAAAGGGAAAGAAGAAGCTTGAGAGTGACACCAAATATCAAGACAAACGAAAAGCATTTGAGTTGAAGCGATTTGATTACTTCTCCTTTATCCAAGACTTGCATGGAGGAAGAAAGGAAAACGAGACATCTTATCAGCTGAGTACCTATATTGAAATGGTATTGAGGAATTACGAAGACACCCACCGAAAAATTCAGACTGCAAGACCACAGATTGACAGTATGCTAACAGCAACCAAAGAGAAGAAAGATGAGTGGGATATCAGGCGTACAGAGCGAGAAGAGCATCGGCGTGCTTTGGAACGATCGGCTATGCCAGAGCCCTCGCAAAGCTCCTCGGCGGCGGCACATAGAAGTCCTGCAAGCCTTGTGCCAAATCATGGCGATCACAGGAAGATACACAATCGGCATGCATCCGCTACAGTATCTGTATCGCGTGATGTCACATCCTCTGTCAAAAGTACCTTGCTTGCAACTCCCGCTGATCAACAAGAAGACGATAGTTCATCTTCTGATCGCAAAAAAGAGGGTCTTTTGTGGGCCATGTCGCGACCAGGTGGCCATAGCGACCCGCGAAATCTGAACAAGCCTGGCTGGCATAAATTCTGGGTAGTGCTTGCCGGAGGACAGCTGTGTGAATACACAAATTGGAAGCAGTCATTAGAACTGCATAATGAGCCGATTAATTTACGAATGGCGTCGGTGCGTGAAGCCAGAGGTGCAGATAGACGGTTTTGCTTTGAGGTTATCACACTGCAGTATCGTCGCGTGTATCAGGCCACATCTGAGGAAGATATGCGTTCGTGGGTTAACGCAATTTCTAATGCTATATCAAGTACTATCGAGGGCATTGAATCGCAAATCTTACCGCACATTCCTGCAGATATTCCTCTAAGTACTTCGATGAAGAATCTGGCTCTAACGAAAACCGTATCCAATTCTGGTAGCCAAGGTGATTCTTTGTTTCCAAAGCCGAGTCCAAGTACTCCGATTAGACGAGTCTCTCCGGCAGCCGGCCGCCTGACAGTGGTCACCCAGTTATCGAATGATATAGCGAGTTTGGATGATTACGAGGGCTCAGATGCAAGTACGAAGCAGCTTTACGCTATGTCTCCCGACACTCACTCATCGCCAATTGTGACTGACAAACATGGATCATTGATCCGTCGAGTACGCGAAGCTGACGCAGAGAACAGTATCTGCGCCGACTGCGGAAGTAACTTGAAGGTAGAGTGGGTTTCAATCAACTTGATGACGA
This sequence comes from [Lipomyces] yamanashiensis, assembly GCA_030572775.1. NCBI lineage: Eukaryota > Fungi > Ascomycota > Lipomycetes > Lipomycetales > Lipomycetaceae > Myxozyma > [Lipomyces] yamanashiensis. Next base: position 140,343 of record JAJMBS010000025.1, read on the forward strand.
TACTGTGTATTGAATGTAGCGGCCTGCATCGCTCTCTCGGTACCCATATTTCAAAGATGCGCAGTCTCACGCTTGATATGACTTCCTTCACGTTTGACTTTGTGGAGTCACTTTTGAATATTGGGAACAAGAACGCGAATATGATTTGGGAAGCTTTACCGGAAGCGCGCTCAGCCAAGGCGCAATTGCAAAGCGTCATTGCTGAGCAGCATCAGCATCAGCATCAGCATCAGCATCAGCTTTTACCGAACCAAGGACGATCGTCACAGTCTCCGGTTATGACTGCTGGCGGTAGCGCATCAGGAAGCAGCACAGGACCCGCGAGACAGGCACGACTTGCATTTATTACCCGCAAGTATGTGGACCGCGCTTTTGTTGCGCCGGTTCCTCAGCCAAATTTTGCGCTGCGCGTTGCGGTCCGGGATCAGGATATAGTCGATGTGATGCACGCAATAGCAAGTGGTGCAAATCCAAATGCATCAACACAGTCGTCTAGTGCAACATCTACTTCCTCGTCATCGTCATCAGCATCGTTCATATCATCTGGCGTACAGGCATACCCGCTATTTTTAACGGCGTTAGTGTATGCTGGGCGTGACGCTACTACGTTCCCGATTGCTGAGTTGCTAATACAGCATGGAGCGAGGATTCCCCGGGACATACCGTCTGAGCTGAAACTTCCCGCTGCAGCTCTAGGCTACATCTCGCGCAAACAGGAAAAGGAGGAAAGTAGCAAATCCGCATCACAACCAGTGACGACGTCGATGCTACTCGACAGTGGGGCAAGATTTCAACGGAAACCAAGTGTGACCTCGGCGAGAATGAATTTGATTCAATCAAACAAGTAGGATAAAGAGTATTTTTATTCAGCGTTTTATTTTTTAATTATTAATTCAAGATGTTTAATTATGCAAGAGGATAAACTGGTTTGGGTATCGGCAACAGGGTAGTTGCTCGATTGGTAGTGTTCAATTGCTTTATTTTTTCTTCGGATTGGGTCTCTCCTTTGTAAATATGCTGAAATTTGTATAATACATGGTTACTTAATAAGATTTTAGAGTGAGTCTGTAGTTTGCGATTGATATTGCATATTCTGCTGGTAGCTGTCGTAGCAAGTAATCACTACACTTATCAAGTTCGTGTTAGGCTACTCATTCAGTTTCTTCAATTATAGTTACTGCCTAATCTTCAGCTAGCGGATATACCTACTATCTGATGGTAATAACAGCGAGTAAGTAGCGTATAAGCCTGCTTTAACTGTAGTCAACTATAGCTAGCATCACTAACGGTGCTTAGAGTCACTATACTTAGGCGGGGCTCACTTGATGTGAACCTATTCTAGTTAACGACAGCTCACTCTTTAGTTAGGTTTACAGGAGGTCATAGTTAAGATAGTAGAAATATTATAATATTATATGTACAAAACACCCCAATTCCTCTCTCTTGCGGTATCTCCGGAACGCACGACACGGGCTCAATAGGGAACACCGCCGGTACCCCGGCCGTCAAGCATATGCTATCAGACTATTATTAAATATACAGCTGCAAAGGTTAGCGCAAAAAAACATGACAGAAACATCGAGAAACAGAAAACGAAACAATAACCAAAAAGGAAAAGACACACGCTGCACAAATATATTGGGGTTAGTAGTTAGTAGGTTAATATCGGTCCAAGATTGGGTTAGTAGTTAGTATCCATTTAATATATATGCAATCCGTGATAAATATATGAGCCGTGAGTTGTTCTTTAGTTTGTTTGTCGTTCCAGGTTCGCGGTGAGCCCTCGTCGTCCTTGTATGTGTCCACGTCTGAGGCCCCGGTCGTGTTCTCAATCTACCTAACCTAAATCCTAGATGCTGTGAGGAAAGAAAAAGGGCGAGGAGAGCGGGCAGGAGCGGGGGATTTTATATTGTTGGCAAAGCGGCGCTAGCCCAACTGACCGATTAAACAATGACATCATTTCGTCTTAAACTGACAGGGATGTGACCTCGAGAAGCGTAAACAAATGTCCTGCTTGGGGATAGCGGCCACGAAAGAGGGCCTCTAGCAGGTACGACAGAATCCTCTTACATGTACGAAAATCACCATTTTTGATAGTAAATATCTTGACCTCAACTGTTCAGAAATGAATGCTTCATTTTGTAGAATAATGGGCTCCGATAGCAGAAAGAAAGGGAATCATTACCGAAGCGCCTGGATTAGCAAAGCAATTCCTGTCGATCCGCGAAGTAGTCAAATATCCACGCTTTTAGAACAACTTGACGTGTGCATAATGTCGCTTCTATGCACAATTTTAAACAATTAAAAATGCCAGCTCTCGCTCTATCAATTCCAGTTTGAATTATCCAAAACCGACCATTATTGACCCTAAAATCGCTGCCCAAACTCAGCAAGTTTTAGCCAAAATCAAGAATTGGATCCTACCCATCCATGAGATCGGCAGGCAGCCGAGGCATCCGCTTCATTACTTTAGCGTCGCCACCACGACTGACTTGTTTCCATGGCAACCGCTACGATCCTTCTTGTCCCGTGACGGCGAATGCGAGCAGGGTCGGTCAGAATCGCTCTCTTCCCGACAAACACACCAGAATGGAGGATGAATTGCATCGATATCATTCACAGTTCTCTGCAGTTTTGATAGTAAATACAGTATAATACTTTTCATCGTCTCAGTGTCATTATTTAAACAGATTTAAACAGAAACAGTAAGCGTGTTCAGATGTAGCGTGTAACAAGCAATCAACACAGACTTCACCACAACAGCAGAAGAGCTTCCCATCTTCTTCTTCCTCAGCAGCAAACATGTTTGATTTCATCATTTAGGATCATCGTCAATATCAATCTCAGGAAAGAGTATACATCTACAGTGCATAGTTCGTCCTTGAGATCTATTTGCTAACAAACACAGTTAACAGCAGGAACTACTCCTGATCAAACAAAAAAAAGTTACCAAACTCAGCTAGATCATTACAGATTGAGTTTACTAAGGCAACCACAGCAATTCATTATCAGAAGTTATCCATATGACAGTATATATTAAGTCTTGTGTCAAGATCATGAGTGCTATGAGAGCACTGCTGCGTCTAAATCATAATTGAGCATCGCTGAAGCTATGTGAATCAGAGAGTGAAAAATATCACTTGATCTAGACTCATCAATCCTTTGGTACCTTGATTTTTAGAGCAATATAGATATTCTTGGTTAAATGTTGAGATTTGGCTGCAGTAGCTCATGCGACTCGTTCGGCAAAAATTTTTCGCTGATATCACCACTTCAAACCCGATTCTATATCATTCATTCTTCAGAGATAAAGTATTGTCATAGAGAGCAGACAGGCATTGCCAATAGCGATGAAAATGATTGGCAACAGCAAGCTCGATGCGGGATTCACAGGACCTTTCTGAGCTGAACAGCCATATCCCCTTTGTTGAAAATCCATACCATATATGCTTGAAGACAGTTGCATCATTATTATGAAGACCGTTGAGAAGCTGAAGTGTATGATCAGCAATTTGATCTGTGTGAATGCACTGCCGAGCCCAATTTTGGATGCATATTGCACCTCGCAAGAGACTCCTGTTTGAGTAAATCTCCTTCAAAATCGATCTCAAAGTATGTGGCAGCAAACTCAAAGTATTGTTACTGATGCTGATTCGAATGTTGTACTGAGGACACTGACAACTCTGTGGTGAAGAGCGTGCTGTGTTGTGGACCGGTTTTGGTCACTGACAGATATAGAGCTTATTCTCTGCAGTTGACTCTGAGTGACTTGAACTTCACTAATCAGATCTTTGATTAAAAATTTCCTGTCTTGTCAATGATATACCTCTTGGCTGACCAAACAGTTAAACTCTGCCCGAATTGTGCCCGAATAGATACTGGTTTCTGTTATGACTTCTCATCTCTATTGTACCACATAAAACGAGCGATAGTGGTCAGGTTTCGCAGTGCTATTACCGCAGGCAGTATGAGAGTTCGTGAGAGCACGTCAGAGTACCAATCGTTATTCCGTAGGGCCAAGAAGAAATCTATAAACGCTCGGATTCGGCATCTCGATTAGGCTCGCTAACAAGGAAGATTAAAATGAGCAAATATTAGCAAACGCGAGCCGTAATTACATAGCTCTCTAAAGTAGAGAGCAAGCTGTCCGAAGCTCACACTTCCCGCGAGGACCTGAATATAGAATCTACAAAGAGTCAACTAAGATCAATAAGCGACTACGAACTAGAACAGCGTTGAGACAGGCAGGAAGTAAGCTTACTTGGAGGGACTGGCGAGGAGTTGGCCAATCCTGCTCAGAGTACTGAGTCTAGACGTGCGGCAAGGTCTAGCCACGGTTTTCTCTCGCACTCACAGCGAGCAAGTTCTCGGTTTTGAGCAGGGCAGTTCGTATAGCAAGACAATGATGCTCTGGCAGGTCGAACAACACCAACAATCCAGCCGTGCCTCTTTCCACAATATCACAAACGTCTACAGCAGCAGTGATTAAATCTATTCTGCAATATCAGCCATGCCAAACTATCCTCTCCTGTGTAACATACAAATCCCATCAGGCTCAACCCAAAGCTCCTATCATCCACGTGACCTGTCTGGCTGAGTTGACCGCAATGGGCCTGTGCGCGACGCCACGTGCCAGCCACAGCCAGATCGCGACCAACTTCGCTCTCTGCTTTGGCTTGCTTAACTTGTCCCGGAATCATCTCTTCCTCACCTTCACCGCTTTTCTGCTGACTTGACACTCTCGTTCACATACCATGCTCGCGCTGCGATATCCTTTACGGAGGTTTGAAGGCGGATCGCCCGGCGGTCCTGCCCAGGTTGTGTTATCATACGCCTTCTTCACAGCTATATTGCTTCTCCTTGCCTCTGGACCAACATGTATGTTGACTCCTTTGTTCTTATTCATTTCTCGACCCTGACCTTTGTAGTACACGCAAGCGGAGTTCAGGCACTCTCAACACCACTTGACGCTTCTTCACCGCTCTCGGCTTCATTCTCGATCTTCTCGGATCCGCCTGTCCAAATCGATGACGTCTCGTTCTCACGACGTGCCCCATGGATCCCGGAACGAGGCCAGGCACGCTTCAAGCGTGCAGCAGCAGCAGCAGCGGCAGACTCTTCCGCTGTTGATATTCCGTTAAACAATCAACCTATTCGGATAAACCGCAACAGACGGCCAATCAAGAACGCAATGTCCAGCAAAGATGCGCTTGTCGAGGACTCCCTCATGCCGGATGCGGCCAGCAAAGCAGACAGCAGCTCCACAACCGCCAGCAAAAACAGCAAGAGCAGCAGTAATGGCAGTCCACACGACCGGCCACCGATCTGTGATCCACTCATTGACCCGCCATTGTTTTCGCCGCCTGATACGCGTACTCAGCCGGGTATCGTCGCATTGGTCGTTGGCATAATCACGATCGTGACCGCGAGCTTGATGATGTGATTCGGTCGACTGCCTCGATTTGTTGCTATATAGTCTGCTTTTTGGATGCTTTTGATTGCTTTTACTGGATTTGGAGTTAACTTGCGTTTAATTTGTTGGCGTATACCGAAGAAATCAGCTTTTGTGTTTGTCTCGTGGCTTGTTATACCATAAATAGGTAAATATGAGATTTGGGTGCTGGAGTTCACTTTGGGGTTTTTTTTGCGACTTTGGATTGTGCTATATTCTTTGTTCGGTATTTTAATGGAAATGGCGTTTTTTAAAGGGCATCAGCAATCCTAATTATTGCCTGTTGTCCGCTAAATAGTTTATATAATTATTTATCTTTAAGTGCAGTTCTCGTGTCATCTCTTCACATAACTCAACATAACATACGAGATCACCAATATTGGAAAGCTTGAGCCGGCATTCATGTAACAAAAAAAAGGAGTTTAGCTCCGGCTTTAACCAAACAAAATACAAGTACATACTAGAATACTAGTAGAAATGAAAACAGAGAGCATAATTTATGTTTATATGTCATGTACATAAAAGCATGCTCTCAATATGAGCTAAGGGTGACTTTACTGCCAATCAGTCTCTGAAATCCACTCTTATCAAGACTGACGGCCTTAATCTGCGTCTTCGCAACGACAGTAGCAGCGCGAGGCGTATCGTGCAACAAAGCCAACTCTCCAAAGTAGTCGCCTTTTGACAGTTCATTCACTTTACCTTCTCCTTCCTTGAAGACCTCTGCAATGCCATCCTCAATCAAATAAAATAACTCGCCGACCTCTCCCTCCTTGACGATTACATCGCCAGCATCGTAGTTGGCGGCTTTGAGTGCGTCAGCGATCTTGGCGCGTTCCCAGTCGTTAAGAGGGGTGAGAACGGGGACCTCTCTCAAAAAGCCTTCGTACATTGAACGTTTTGACGAAGTGCGTTCCATAAGGATTCTTCGGAATGTAGTTCCATCGAGGACCCAGAGAACGCAAGGCTCGGTTGTGATGACGGTGGCAGCACGGGGTGCGTTGTACATTAGCGCAAGTTCACCAAAAGATGAGCCTGCGCCAGAGGAAGAAAGCTTCTGCTCGTTAACATAGTAGTCTACACTGCCAGACTCTATCAAGTAGAACTTTTCTCCCTCGTCGCCTTGCTTGATTATTGTCACGTTTCCAGGAGTCTGCTTCTCCTCAAGGACGTTGAGAACAGTTTTGAGAGCCTCGTCATCGAGACCACGGAATAAGAAGTTTTGCTTAATGATCCGGTTTAGGCGCTCAAGCTGGTCTGCGGTCTTGAGCACTGTCCGTGGACGCCAGGTCGAGGTCGATGTCGATGGCGAAAGAGACTCACCAGAGACAGATGTGCGGCGATTTGAGTTGAAGTTTGCGGGCAGCGATTGCACGCTCAATACCGGTTTGCCTTCATCGGATACCTGCGATACTGTAGAAGGAGGAGTATGTAGCTGCTCCTCCTGCTGTGGGATAGATGGCAGGGTGGTTGATGTCCGCGATGGTGGTGGGACAGAGGAGGATGTGGATGAGGAAGGCGCTGGGGCAGCGTCAGGAGCGTGTGTCAGGAGCTCGTCGATTGTCTCGACCGGAGCGGACTGGAAGGAGAACGAGGACGAGAAGAGAGGGCTTGTGGACGACATTCTCTGATAGCTCGCAATGGGTGAGAAGAAATTGATGTGATGGAGGAGATAGTCAGGCGTGAATCAGCTGGAGTTCAGCTCAGAAGAATTGAGCAGCGTTGATTGCGGGCGATGCGCTGCTGCCGGGCACTCGTGCACAAGCTGTCAGAGAAGTGGATGCTCAATGCACTAACGCAGACAGTGCTGATCCGGGAAATACGCGTGAAGTGATAGGCGGTGACGGAGAGGTCACAGAACGCAGGCTCAGGCTTGTGACGACTGGCTGGAGACTGGTGATGGCGGGGCGCTGGCACCGAAATAGTGTGCGTATCTGTGAAGGAGTTGTGCTTGTTGTGCAGACGCGGCCGATGGTGGACGATCCAGCAGGAACAGGCTGCTGCTGGGCTGTTTGGAGTTGGATATCTTGTTAGAAGATGGAATAAGCTACTATTATTGAATTCATGTGTTTTATATTTGTATTACGAGTGCAGTTATAGCTGTGAAAGTGGGAGCATATCTAAATTGTGAATTATTATGGTACTGATATCACGGCAATCACCATGTAGAAGTAGCTAATAGCGTCAGATAATCAGTACCAAAATACAGCCCAGGTGCCTGAATCCACCTAATCCAGTCAATCAATTAGGGTGCCTTAGCTTCGGGTACTCCTGCTCAACATCCAGAGAAGATCGCAGTTGATTCGAGTCAATTGCACCAGTTTTTGATCCAGTAAGCAGTTTGAGAGCAGTCTGAAGCTATCGTAGGCTTATATTATCGCCCGGTGGCCCTGACTGTACTTAAATACCATTTAGCGTCACTCGGACGCGCAAGGCTGACTTGAACTGGTTCCTCGAGGCTGCAGCGTGCACATGAGAAGCCATGCCGTCTATCTACGGCGAGGATCTTCCGCAGACCAAGAGATTTGATGAATTTGCCACTATAGGTAGGTGAAAAATATTTTTGATTTATATTGCCTGGATATACAAACGAGCTAATTGGGCTGTTACAGACTGGGTACAGGATGCAGCTCGCGACCAACTGCGAACACGACTGCGCAAGTCGCGGGCATACCGCGTCTACGGACGCGCGACTTTTTCCACTTTAATATCCAAACTTCGCGAACTGTTAGAATCAATACAGGGATGGCTTGTTTTGACGATTATTGGTATTATTATCGGCTCATGTGCAGCAGCCCTCAATATCGCTACAGAGTGGTTGGCCGATATCAAACAAGGATACTGCAGCTCTGGGCTTTACCTGAACGAAGAATTTTGCTGCTGGGGCTCTGAGGACGGTTGTCCTGAGTGGCATACTTGGTCACGATGGACTTTTGTTGATTATGTTGTGTTTATTTTATTTTCGGTTGCGTTCGCGAGCGCGTCGGCTTACATTGTCAAAATATATGCACCGACTGCCGCGGGATCAGGAATCTCTGAAATCAAATGCATAGTTTCGGGATTTACACTGAAAGGGTTTCTCAGTGGTTGGACATTTCTTATCAAAGCTTTGGGTCTCCCACTTTCAATCGCATCAGGCCTTAGTGTTGGAAAGGAGGGTCCTAGTGTTCATTATGCGGTGGCAGCAGGCAACGTCATTGCAAGACTCTTTCGAAGATATCGTCACAACGCAGCTAAGATGCGAGAGATACAGACCGCATGTGCTGCCACAGGTGTTGCAGTAGCGTTTGCAAGTCCAATTGGAGGCGTATTATTCTCACTTGAGGAGATTTCTTCGAAATACACACTGCGCACAATGTGGAAAAGTTACTACTGCGCCATGGTCGGAATTGCTACGTTAGCTGTATGTATTTCTATTAATTTCCTTTTCATTTCTAACACGCTGTAGGCATGGAACCCATTCAGAACTGGTCAATTAGTCATGTTTCAAGTCCATTATGACCGCGATTGGCATTTTTTTGAAATTGTATTTTATCTCGTTATCGGGCTTTTTGGTGGTCTGTATGGGCTTTTCACCACCAAGTTTTTCTTTATTGCGCAAACATATCGAAAAAAGTATCTAGCAAACTATGTTATCCAAGAGACCGCCGCACTAGCCATGGTCACCGCGCTACTCTGCTACTTTAATCCCTTCTTGACTATTGATATGACTGAGAGTATGCAGATTCTCTTCCGAGAGTGTGATAGTGGAGAAGATTACCACGGGCTATGTGAGCCGAGTAATCGGTCGCATGTGGCACTTGCGCTAGTATACGCCGTTATCGTGCGCTCGCTGTTGGTAATTGTTTCGTATGGACTTAAAGTACCAGCCGGGATATTTGTCCCGTCGATGGCTATCGGTGCATATTTCGGACGTATGGTTGGTATTGGGGTAGATGCGCTTTACTCTGCGCATCCAAATTCGCCGTTCTTTGCCGCATGTAGTGGTGCAGAGCAGTGTATCACGCCCGGGACGTACGCGTTTTTGGGCGCCGCGGCGGCATTGTCGGGGATTATGAATATTACTGTTACTGTTGTTGTGATTATGTTTGAGCTGACTGGCGCATTGACGTATATTCTGCCGACTATGATTGTAGTTGGAATTACGAAGATTATTAATTCGCGCTTCGGAAAGGGTGGTATTGCGGACCAGGCTATTGTGTTCAATGGTATGCCTTTCATCGATAACAAAGAGGAGCATAATTTTGGCGTGACTGTATCTGCCGCGATGAGTGAAGAGTTGAGTGTATTTTCAGCATACGGAATGACTCTAGCCGAAGTCGAGACAGCGCTGCGAGATACATCCTACGGCGGGTTTCCTGTCGTGGAAGATACCCAGTCGATGACATTAACTGGATTCATTGGCCGTACTGAACTAGTATATGCTATTGAGCGCGCAAGGAGTACCAGTGGTACACTTGATTTATCCGCGACATGTTTTTTCACGACCCCAGATCAAGAACCCATGCGTTCATCTGCATTTTCGCGTTCGGTGACCACGAGCACGATGTTCGAAGCTCCGGAGATCAACACTCTGAATCCGGACGGCACGGTGGAGTCGAATGAACTCGAATTGGGCGCCATGCTGAGTAGAGCAAGGTCGCGGTCTCCATCGCCTGCGCGTGCGTCTGCGCTCTCTTTGTCTGTTGACACGTCGGTAGGGACGTCGTCTACGTCTGCCTCAATAGGAAAACCGCTGCCTCCGGCTCCACCACCACCATATATGTCTGACGCAGAGGAATATGATTTATCGAGCAGCATCATGAGCGAAACTGATACGCCTACAGGCCCTCCCTTAGCAACTAACGGAAGCGGCCTCCATGTTGATTTTGCACAGTTTATTAATTTGACGCCGTTAAGTGTGAATTCGAGGTTACCGCTCGAAACGATTGCCGAGACGTTTGTTAGAGTTGGGCCGCGAGTGGTGTTAGTTGAAGAGCAGGGGAAATTGGTTGGATTGATTACGCAGAAGGATTTGTTGCGATATCAGTTTAGGAATATGCATCATTGATATTGGAGTAGTTATGAGAAATTTGTATAACATTGTAAACGCTATGTTAAAGCGTGATTGCTGATGGATTTGTGTTATTTACTTGGCATAATTAAGATATTGTATAGATATAGTATAGGGGCATGCGTAAATCTATTGTTCACTATAACAAAATCTGTCCAGCAGCACTTGCAAGAACAGCACCTTTTAGTAATCCCAAAATATACAATTCACGCGACATCTTCAATATATAACACGTCTTCACAACATTTTACTAAATTTTATACGCAGTGGAAACTTCGATGTATCTCGTTTACTGGGAGTGGTGGTGCGAAGCAAGAGTCTGCTGCGCCGCGGCTTTGTTCTTGTTCTCGATAGCATCCTCGATGGTCTCCTTTCCCTCGACGATATCCTTGATTTTCTCGTGGATATCCTTATACGAGTGGAAGACGTGGTACGGGATAGCTTCGCGCTCGCAGTAGGTGATGAGATCACGTCCGACTTTAGCAAAGAGCAAATCAGTTTCCTTTGCGGCCGACAAATCCGAGACACCGTCACCCGCGTAGAAAAGCATTGGTCTGCTATCATCCGGAAGCTCGGCAAACGGCTTGATGCATCGTGACTTATCATGACCAAATCCAGATTCATCGCGGTAAATGATATCCCAAGATCCGTCTTCATGGATCTCGACATCGTTAGCGACAATCTCGATATTGTCGGCTGCTTGCTGGCCGACTAGTTTGGCGAGAAGAGCGTGGATAATGGGTTTCATGCCACTCGAGACGATGATCACGGGGATTCCGTTCTCGACGGACCATTTGTAAAAGTCGGCGAAACCAGGGTCTAATTCAATGTCTGTGATATAGCATGTTAGTTGTGTCCATGGCGCGCGCTTCTGTGTCGAGATGGACTACATACTCTCTTTCAAATATTCAATGCACTCGGGGAATGGCTTGTGCACAGATTTAAGCATATCAGAAAAGGAATCTCTATAAAACAGAAACAAACATGTCAGCTATCATTCTTTGTATCAGACCCAACAATTGAAACACACCTGAAGGACATAGTGCCGTCCAAGACAGCCTTGTTCAATTCTTTCCGTCTTTTCTCGCCATATCCAATGTTATCAGTCATGAAATCATTGCTATCCTGTTATCAATATTCTTTGTTAGCTATTTCTGTTAAATGCACAAATGTGCTGAAAGTACGTGGCGGGAATAGCGATGACGTCGTTCGTCTCATATGAGCAACACCAGATCACAATCTCCGAAATGAAAGCAACATTTTAATTCCAACAAGCAAAAAGACTAGAATCCTCTGAAGATAATATCCTGAAAAACAAAAGAAAATGCTAGAGTTCTGCATGCGATAAGAGTGGAGTCGTGGAGTGCTGCGAAACGCGTCATCTGCCATAGCCATTCCTCGAGAATAAGAGCACTACTAACCTGGATGGTGACGGTTCCGTCCCAATCAGTGAAAAGCATAGCCTTGACGTTCGGAGTGACCAACATGATGAACAATCACAATTGCCAAAAGAGTCTTCAAGGGATAAATATCTGAATATCTATCAAAGAACAATACAGCGAGAGTGTACTGTGTTTGATTGTGGTTTGAGTGTTGGGAAAATCTCCCAGTCGAGGATTATTTTGAGTCGCCGTCGCAGCCGCGTAGTAGAAGAAATTTTCGGGTCTTAGGTAATCAGATAGTCATTGTCTTCTGCCGCCGGAATTGCCAGATCAGGTATTGTAAACAATGTAATGTAACAGCTTTGCGGCAGGAAGCCGTTTTTTGGCATTAACAAATTCTGTTTTATACTGTGTTCTGTCTTTAATACTTACAGTGGGTATCGAATACCAGAAAATACCATCAGATACCATATTTCTACAGCTTATCTTCAAGAACTATCTACCCAGAATGTCTCGATCAGGCGTACCACTGATCTTTCAGTTTTCAAACCACGCAAAAGTGAAGCTTTAGCAATATTTCTCAAGTCAAGTTGCATTATGACTATAACACTCCGAGCCAAATATCTCTCTACGCTTATTCGTCTTCCTCGCACATCATCCAAGATTGTTTACCGAATTACATACTTAAAGTGTCTTACGCGCATATAATAATGATCAAATCAGAGCTTGACGATTCTTAAACGAATAACATAACAGATCCTGACCAAACCGTGCTCAATTTCAAACCGCACAAAACCTGTTAAAAAAACATGAGGCCAAAAGCACAAACTATCCCGAACCTTTAACTATTTATACTTTCTCAAATGAAACGATCCTTAAACTGACTAGAGATCGAGTCTAAACAAATGCACAACAAATCACTTTTATCAACACAAGTGGATTGAGAAATTAGTGCTTGAATTGCTCTTCGGTAACACCTTTGCCCATGGCAGCGGTACTACTGACACCTCCAGAGACCATCTTGAGGAGCGAGTCGATGTACTCAGCACCAGACCACTTCTGATGCTTGACGACCTCAACACCATTGTCGATCTCGGGCTGCTGGACGTATTGGCCGTAGGCGCGCATGCCGATTTCGGCGTACCTCCGCGAGAAGTCGTCGACAGCGAGGGCGGTGGTGTGCAAGCCGGCAAGAGTGATGAATTGCCAGACGAAGCCAAGCTTGCCGAGACGCTTGATGTAAGTCTCCTGGTCCTCGACAGCCATGGCGGTGGTCCAGTTGAAAGAAGGCGAAAGGTTGTAGGCCAACCACTGGTGCGGATGAACAGCCTTCACTCCAAGAGCAAACTCCTCGGCCTGTTTGTAGTCAGGGTACTTGGACTCCATCCAGAGGAGATCAGCGTAAGGCGCGTAGGCGACGGCGCGCGCGACGGCGTAGGCAGTACCGCCCTGGATTCGGTAGTATCCTTCCCGAGTGCGAGGGGCGTCCCAGTTCCAGAAAACATCAACTCCAGTGAGCTGCTTGGCAATGATGCGAGCATCAGAGTTGGACTTGCCCTTGATGGAGGACTCAAACTTGGCGATCAAAGCGTCCTTGGACGAGAAAGTGCCCGACTTGATGGTGTCGATAACGGCGTCCTTGTAAAGCTTGACGCCGGCAGCAGCGAGCCACTCGTCCTCAATCTTCTGGAGTTCGTCACCCTGCTTTCCGGCCTGCTCAGCCTTGACCATGATGGTGACAAGGTCGGGTAAGGTAGGGTTTGTGGATCCGAGAACGAAGGGGTGGTCGCGGTAGTCGATGGTCGAGGTGATGAGGGTGGCCGCCTCGGAGTCTGTGCGGGCAATGGCGAGCAAGTCAACGCCCATGATATCAGCCTGAGCACGGATGGCTACAAGGCGGTTGATGTGTTCAGAGGTAGGGACGAGGACTTTGCCGGCCATGTGGCCGCACTTCTTGGTGCCAGGAGCCTGATCCTCGATGTGGATTCCAGCAGCACCGCGCTCGATGAACATCTTTGTGAGTTTGAGGATAGCGGTAATACCACCGTGTCCGGTATCGGCATCGGCGATGAGTGGCCGGAGGAAGTCGATGTAGTTCATTTTGGCGCGCTCGACCGGCGAGGCGGTGAGACGGGACTCACGCTGCTTGCGGTCGTGGAAGAGCTGGGCAAACCAGAGGTGTTCGACTTTGTTGGGGACGGTATCCATGGGATAGTCAGCGAGATCAGGCGAAGGCTCATTTGAGGTCGAGGCGGTGGAGGAGGATTGCCAGCCAGAGACGTAGATCTAGGAGGTTGAGTCAGGTCAGTATGAGTATTTATAGTTCGCCCACAAACCAAACTCAGGGGATGCCAATGAGATGGCGGCGCCACCGCCGCATGCACGGTCGATGAGGTGAAGCACCTGATGAGTAGGAATATAACAGTGACGAGGGCGCATTGTTCAGGCATATGGTCTGATAAATCTGAGGAAAATACTTACAGAGTCTAGGTACTTGGCCATCTGTGTGACGTGAATGGGGTCAAGGGCGCCGAAGGTGAAGGAGACGGATTGGTTCTAAACGGGTTAGCATTTGACAAGAAACAAAGGGAGGAAAAGCAGCAGAAGTAATAACAGGTAAAGCAAAAGAAGAGATAACTGACCTTGTCGTGCTCCTGGAGAAGAGCAAAGAGCTTTTTGCTCATGTCGTTGGACGGGTAGGTGATCTTTAAAGATCCGCGCTTCTGGACGATGGACTCTGCGGTGTAGACGCGTTTTGTGTGTTTCCACCGCGAGTCGGACCACCACTTTTTGACGGCGGCGACGTCTGCGTCGAACTGGCGCTGCTCAGCGTCGAGATCAATGGTAGAGAAGACCATGGTGAAGTGCGAAGAGTAGATGAGTAGTGTAGTGAAATATCTGAATCAGGAGTAGTAGATGTTTCTATCAGTTTGACACAGCAAGCAAGATATCAAGAGAACTGACTGATATAAACAGAATTAATAAGGGCAACAGAACAAACCGGGGAAACAGTGGAATAAGTATTCTCAGCAGACCACGGGCAAACGGGACGCGCAGTCGGCCCAGCCGCGGTGAGACTGAGAGTGCTCGGTCTCTCACGTGCGCTCCCCGCATGAAGGGAGTGTCGGCGCCGTCTCGGACTATCTTAATGCAGCAAGGGTGGATTAGAGTTTGGCTGTTACTCGCTGAACCGCTTGACCACTGTGTGCAGATTAACTCTATTTTTACTGCGCTGTAATCCTTGCTGATCTGCGCGGTGCCGAGGACTCCTGTGCGGCTTGTGCCCTGACCCTACTCCGGTGCTCCTCACAGTGCGCGCACTCACGCTCACAGATTCTTTCATGCTGGCGCTTCCGTTGGCGAAGACGGTCATTGTCTTTAGAAAGCAAGCGCCATTGTCTGAAATGAGTAACTGCTTCTCAGCTGCGTATTTAGTGTGTGCGGACCCGATGTCGGATCGTAGTCTGCGCCCGACTTCCGGGCTCTGGCCGGGTCTTTGCTGTGCCTGTCCTTCCCCGGATCCGTCTACCCCGGACTGACGATAGCGATGACGATGAGCAGAGACTGCTTTAAACACTTCACGCTCGCTCACAGCGGCAGTTGCTGTTGTCTGTATTTCTACATCTGCTCTTGAGTTCCAGTGCAGCCAGTTCTAGAAACTATCTACAAACCCACTGTAGTTCAGCAGCTTCAATCGCCGTAACTACCTAATTGCTGCAGTTCCGAGCCGTGATGCAGCTTCCGCAATAGACTTCTTCGCCGCCCTCGCCGGCCCCAGCCCGGGTTTCTGTTTACTGCGCTTACAACGCCCATCGGACCGGATGACTCACCATCGCGCTCTTCTCGAAGTAGGTACTGTGTGCTACTGCAGCACAGCACTCTTCCGCATCGGATTTGGTTGTTCATCTTTTTTGAATGATTTTACTTCCGTACAACTTCACCAAAACCCGCTCCGAAACCACGTCACCTTGCCGCAATCGTACGATTAACATCACAACTTCCTGTCGTCCTTGTCCCGACCTTACTTTCTGCTTTAGTCGTTCAGTTCATGCGATCCGCTCTTGAAACATTAATATTCAAGATTAATATTCAGCTCTTCCTTGATTTTACTCCATCCGCGCTCGTGATTCTCCACAATGTTCACGTGCCGTTTCCACTCTCCAATCATCACCTGATGGCACTTTCAAGACAATTCTGTGCAGATATTCTGATATTAAATCATCTGATAGCTGATAGTCAGTTACGAGCCAAAATAGTAATCCTTACATCCATTATGCTATGAACATAACCCCTATCTGTTCTCAGAACGATCTCCGCCAGAATTCCCTCCAACCCTTCCACGTCCATTAACTTTCTTTCTATCCAACTCATACTCCTAACATGTGATTATCTTGTGAACATACACCCCGCCATTCGACTGCGCTGTTCTCCATATCGACACACTTTGAACTCTGGACCCTAGCACGACTCATCATCGTGCGGCTCCCATATTTACAATTTCATGTGAATGCCACTCTTTCACGTTCCAGTTCATCCAGCAAGCTCTTGCTACTTGGCTCATTATACATCAATATTTACCATATACTTTCAGGCATTCTATCACCTTGATGTACTTGCCATGCTGTCTTCTGTCTCTCGTTCAAGCTCGTCGTCGACTCTATCTTTTCCCATTTCCCTACATTCGGCCCAGGAATATTTCTCCCCGTGTGCAAGCCCGCGCGCTCAGCCCGAACCAGAGCCCGAGCCAGATCCTGCTGGCACCTCTTCCATGCCATTCACTAGCAAAAACTTGGTTCTTTGCTTCGATGGCACGGCTTCTAGGTTTGGACAGGGGCTCGCCGCGTCCAATGTGTTGAAACTGTATCAAATGATTAGCCGCGATCCGTCAACCCAGCTTCAATATTATCAACGTATTTCTGCATTTCTCTGTGCTATCGATCTCTGTATATACTACTAACTATACTCAAGCTGGAATAGGGACATATATTGGATCTGAAAACGACTTCAAGCTAGTATCTTCACGTTGGCGATCGCTTCTTCTCGCAATCGACTCGGTGGTCGCCCACTCCATCGACGACCACATCATCGCTGGTTACCGCTTCCTGATCCGGTACTATGAACCTGGCGACCGTATCTGGATGTTTGGATTCAGTCGTGGCGCATTCACCGCTCGCCTTCTAGCAGGTATGGTCGGTCGTCTGGGTCTTCTAGGGCGCGGCGGAGAAGAGCTCGTTCCGTGCGCTTGGGAGATTTATAAAACATGGGAAATGCACGCAAATTCATCTGATCCCAATTGTCGAGTGAACAGACTGACAAGCGATTTCAGTTTGACCTTTTCAAGTCATCTGCCTGATGTTTATTTCCTGGGACTGTGGGATTCTATCAGTTCGATCGGGCTCCTACGCAGCAGAAACTTTCCGCAGTCGTCTAGCTCAAACGCAGTATTACACGTCCGTCACGCCCTGAGTATCGACGAGCGAAGAACAAACTTCAGGCTTTCTTCCGCATCCAGTAGCCCTGCCTACTGGTTCCCTACCGATAGCGAACGCGAAAACGATGTTGTCGAACGCTGGTTTCCTGGAAACCATGGCGATATTGGCGGTGGCTGGCTACCTGACAGATCGAGTGGCGGGCAACTGGCTGATCTGAGTTTACATTGGATGGTTGGAGAGGCGCGGGAATTGGGACTTAACTTTTCATCTGAAGCGTTGTTTGCTCTGTCACTTGGTAGTCCAGTAAGCTCTCTCATGGCTAGATCTCACGATATGCTGTCGTTCAACGGTGGTAGCGGAGACGGAATACGTACTGCGCTGAAATGGTGGTTTCTCGAACTGGTTCCGTGGCCACGAAATATCAGCAATGGAAATTTGCGCCGGAAGTTTGGTCCTAATTTAGGACGAAAGCGAAAAATACCCAGCGATGCGACTATGCATTGGAGTGTCAAGTGGAAGCAAGTACTTGACGATCGATATCGCCCTAAGAATATACCACCCAGTGTCGAATATGAGAGTCGATCTGTAGATTCCCTCGGTTTGAACTGTCGACCTGAGTGTTCTGTTTAATTTCTGCTTTTTTGTTTTTTTCTGATTGAATTATTTCATTGTGCGCGCTGCTGGTTTTTTCTGTGGCTGTACTTTGAAGTGGTCCTCTAGCTGTCTGTGCGCTTAGAGGAACTGATATCGTGCCGCTGTATTGCTCCTACTGTCACCTCTAGAAAGGTGGAGAGTGTAGGGATTGTCCATGAAAATCGATGATTAGGGGGTTGGGGGTACGTATTTGGAAAGTAGTTTACATGACGCAATTTAACGCGTTTCTGGGACGCGTTAACCAATTTCCGGCAATAAATACACATAATAGAACCCCACCCTACGTCTTAATCCACACTTAACCTCATCTGCAATATCAATAGTAATAAATTCTGATATCGTGTCTTCCTACACCGAGCTGGAAGGTGGCAATGTTGGTAGGTGGATGCTGGGGGGTAGTGTCCCAGTGCGGCGTGGCCAACCGTAAATGCACGGGAATACGCGTTCTAAGGCATTGTCACAACAGTCCAGACAATTTTCACACTTATTCCTCTGTATTTTAATACTCTCACCTCTATAGCCATGGAAGATAGTCAAGCTACAGAGATCTTACCGTCAACCGGATCACTAAATTTTTCACAACACGCCGAACTTGCTTCAACACGGAGCGCAGATGGCACGCGCCCGTCATCAACTGGCCGTCGAAAGAGCAAGCCTTCTCTCTCTGCAGCTGAATCAGCAGACTCTACAGCACCGGTCGAGAAATCTCACGGAAAGAGCCAAAAGTTGTCGTCTAGCGGAGTAGCTGATATTGCATCGTTACTTCCTGGTGAGACGGGCGATGAACCACTATCTGGACAGACAAGGTTACCCCTTGCGCGAGTGAAGAAAATCATCAAACTTGACGAAGATGTTCGAGCGTGTTCTAATTCGGCTTCCTTTGCGATTACGATTGCTACTGTACGTGGTTTCTTTCTTTTTCCAATTTTGTTTGCTGCGGTGCGAGTCAATGCGTGGATAGGTGTGCTGATCTCGAATGCTACAGGAAATGTTTATCCAATACCTTTGCGAAAAAGGTCTTCAAATGTCTAAAAGTGACAAACGCAAAACTCTACATTACAAGGACTTGTGTATGCGAATGTTTCTTTTCGTGTGGAGAGATATCGAGTACTAACGCAATGTTTGCAAGCTACCGCTGTTCATAAGGTTGACGAGCTTGAATTTTTATCAGGTATGTCTATCTACATACGCTCGACTACTTCGGCAGTTGGAAAACTCACAAAGAATTTTTTTTTGCAGATGTGATCCCGCGCACAGTAGCCTTACAAAAAGTTCTAAAGGACCGACGCGCACGCGCTGAGATCGAAGGCCAAGGCTACTCCCACATCAGCACCACGTCCGCCAAATCCAACGGTACAGCCAACGGTACAGCCCTGAGTAAGGGACAAACCACATTAAAAATTCCGATCCTCGAAACCCCGGTTGGCGCACAACCTATGAGCGTGGCATTCTCGTCTCCTCTAGCCGCGTCTTCCGGCGTTGCGATTGATCATTCCCAGGACACCGAAGACGAGCGGGAGAATAGTAATGAGATAGAAGAAGATGGAGATGCGACGATTGATGATAGTGCTGTTACATCACAAGTCTCTGGCGAGCCTATGGATATTGATGCTTGAATGTTGGCGCAGAGTTACTAGTATGTCAGATTACCATGATGGATTTTGCGATGCGGAGATTTTTGAGTAGTAATTCAGTTGCAGATTTTGTTTGTTTATCAAGAATGGTTTGTACGATATAGCCAATATAGATCTATTTGAGATGTGAAATGCTGTAAAAATAGTTGAAGTTTTTGATGGTGAAATATAGCCGGTTGATCTTAGTCTTTGAGAAGCCGGTGATGTAAGCATCTGCGTTTTAATAAATACAAGAACTATAAGATTTTATTCTTTCATGTAAACATCAATCTTCGTCAAATCCCTAGTTTATCAATCATCAATTTACTAACATGAAGTAACAACAAGCATACTACCGGCCAGTTCTAAAACCCCTATTAGTCACGTGCAGTATTAGGGTGTTTCACTGTGTTTGGCCAATCAGAGCGCCCCAGAATCGAGTTTGCACTCCATCGTCGAGGGCCCCGACGCGGCAAACTTCGCATTCCGACTTGCTCCTTGGACTTCCCTGTGCTTTGCAACCCACGCTCACTTCAATCCACCACCTAAACCCGCTATAGACTTGCGTTTCGAAATGGCTTCTCGCTCGATTCTCCGGTCTACTCAGAGCGCTGCTCTTTCCTCGAGTCTGAAGCAGTCAAAGCTTGCTGCTCCTGCCGGATCTGCGGCGGTCTTCGGTAGGCACTTTTTTGATTTTTGCTGCTTTTTTGCCATCGACCATTGCTTTTGGGTGTATTGATATGGGTTACAATTGATACTCAGCGTTGATATGAATGAGACGGAACGAATTTGAGGATAGTTTGCGACGAGTTCGCGGTGGAACAGGTGGTGTGGACTTATCAAACTGAAGCGAAAAGGCAGACACGTTCCGAGTCAGCAATAATCGTTCTCAATCAATCAATCAGTCCTGTGAATATTGGAAGGATTTAATGCTAGATTGCAGCAGAGATTTCTTTATGCTCAGTAAAAGCAATGGCTTTTAAGAACTAGGCTAACTCATCATGCAGACCAGAAGCGATATGCCTCCAACTTCTACACCACCGACAACACATACAAGGTCCCCGACTTCAGCCACTACCTCAAGAAGGGCAAAGGCGATGACACCTCGCGTGTGTACTCTTACTTCATGATTGGCAGTCTTGGTTTGCTCTCCGCTGCCGGTGCCAAGGCTACCGTCCAGGACTTCCTTTCCAACATGTCTGCCTCCGCTGATGTTTTGGCTTTGGCTAAGGTCGAGGTTGACCTTGCTGCGATCCCCGAGGGCAAGAACGTCATTATCAAGTGGCGTGGAAAGCCTGTCTTCATTCGTCACAGAACCTCCCACGAAATAAACGAGGCTAACGCTGTCAACGTTTCCTCGCTCCGTGATCCTCAGGAGGACTCGGATCGTGTCAAGAAGCCCGAGTGGCTCGTCATGTTGGGTGTCTGCACCCACTTGGGTTGTGTCCCCATTGGTGAGTCTGGTGAGTTCGGAGGTTGGTTCTGCCCTTGCCACGGTTCCCACTACGATATCTGTATGTTATTTTCCTGATTTTTTGTCAATAATTTGCATATTCTAATCTTTTTTACTATAGCCGGCCGTATCCGAAAGGGACCTGCTCCTCTCAACCTCGAGATCCCCGAGTATGAGTTCTCGGCTGAGGACAAGCTTACCATCGGTTAGACGATTTATCTCCGACGAACTCATTAAACAATTATAATATTTCATATCAGAAAGAGGGGGATGGATTTGGGCACAAGGATTGGTTTCAAATGCACTTTGTATTCTAACGCTTTTCGTTTGAAATATTAGCTTGCATTTGCTCTTGTCTTTGTGCTGAGAAAAATTGTGAAATACCGAACGGTGGTAGAGAACGAGAAAGTAGATTCATTTGTGATCATCAATTTGTGTGCTCTGTTTAACCTTGAAATTTGATCGGTGTACAAAGAATGATCTAGGCGCATTAGTGTTTTTTTATAGTTTATTAGTTTTCTTTTTTATAATTACTATTTTTGTCAATAGCACATGATCAATGGATGTGAATATGGCCATTTAAATATTGAGTCGATCGTACTGCAGTTTTCGGCCTATTCTTGCTGGTTTCTAATATCAGCGAGTAGGAATTCGGGTTGTCTATTTAGTTTGTATCTTTAGTGGTTGTACACACATCAATAATCGCCTGTTGATGACTTTTAGATAGAAATAGAGCACTGAGAGCGTCATCAGTGTATCAATTATAACAGACTGTAGAGGTATTCATGATATCTGAGAAGTGCCATGGCAGGTCATGTTCGCTGTACTGTTCGTTGTAGGTGCTCTGGATTGAAACTTCTTTTTCGTTTCTAAATCTGTTTTCGAGTTTAAGGGAAGATTTATAGTTATACCAGATAGTAGTACGAGTACGTAATAAAGATAATCAATTCGCCAATCCCAAATACACCCACCTCCCTAAGAAAAAGTCTAGTAATGCAAAAAACAACTAAATCGATTCTTCCCAGGATCCACTACGAAAACCAGATGCTCCTCCTTCCAATGCAGTACTCTTCGCTGCGCTGAATGGCGCGTAGTCGCCGCCAGCTTCCATGCCTTCCATCCCCATCTTTTCGTCGTGACGGTCGGTCATCACGGTCGGGTCGCCGAGAGATTCGACCATTTTGTTGCCTTGTACGACGACCTCTTTATCTCGAAGTCGGCGCATGAGAGCAAGGAACGTGCTGTCTTTGAACTTTTGGCTTTGGTTTCCGCGTAGAGATTGTAGTAGTTGTCCAGCGACTTCAGAGAGTCCGTCGTCGTCTACTTGATCTGATTTTTCAGTGGATGCAGATTCGGTTTCTTCTTGTGAATGTTCAGTAGCAGCTTCACGCTCAATTCGATCAAACGCGTCGTCGAATGCTTTATTCTGATGCTCTTGAAAAGCAACCGGGTGCACGGTTTGCCGCTGTTGCTGTAATGGTTGCTCATATCCGAACGGACTGTGCATCATCGGAGACGCCATATGCGCAGAAGAGTAAGCAGAAGTATATGAAGAACCAAATGTCTGCTGCAATATTGGCTGCTGAGCGACGCTGGAAGTAGACGGTGTGTCTAGAAACTGCATGAAGTCCTGATGCCACGCGTCTGTCGAGCTGAGAGGTTGCTGTTGCTGAGCAGGAGCAAATTGAGGTTGAGGTTGGTGTATCCGTAGGCTTTCTTGCTGTTTTATCCGGTTTTCTTGTTCCATCATGGCCATCATTTGTTGCTCTCGCTGAGCAACCGACAATTTAGAGAAATCTCGAGTAACGGCATCGGCGGTCGCATTCATGCTCGCACCAGATGATTCTGTCATGAACGACGCAAACTGTGCATTAACTGCCTGATCATATGCTGTCTCTGTGCTTCTGAACGTGCTCGAATGAGGAACTGGGGTCGAGGATGACGATGCTAAGCGGTCTTGCTGTAAAGATCTATCGGCTCCAGCATGTTTCTGGAACGCCGCCAGTGGCGTGGATGGCCCACAGGAAGCGTCCATTTGATAAATATGTACAGCGGATGAGTATCAATAAACAGACAGAGACGTATTGGCAAGATACAAGAGAATACAGGCGGCAGTCCGGTGATATTTACTCAGTAACTGTGTTCTCCAAAGTTGTGTAATTGTCTACTCTGCGGGGCGGCGTAATCAGTAAACTGGACTTTGCCAAGTTGCTGAGCCGAGGCACAGCCATGCACAGCCAGATGTGGCGGTGTTTATAAGCCGTAGATAGTGGGGCTCAGTGGATTTGTAAGCACTCGAGAATTCAAAGTCAGATTGTGAAGATATGTCTAACTCTTCAGAAATGGCATTGGATTTATTAAAGTGTGTAGTTTATACGAATGTGATACATTAAAACAAGTGCATTAAGGAGTTATTCAAAAAGAGAGTGCGAAGGAGAATCATAGGAGTTTCAGTGTTTCGGCGTCCGCACGCACAGCTCTTCTGAGAACGTGCAGTTCGCTCGATTGATTGATTGATTGATTGATTATATATTTATAGACGGCATGATGTAAATACAAAAGTCCCAAAATTGCAAAGACCCTAAAACTCTTAATACAAACATTCATCGCAAAGTAGGAATTAAACCAACGTCTTTCTAATTCTAACGATCTCTTCAAGTGATGCCTTTTCAACGCAGTTCGCTCGAAAATAGCATATAAAAGTGCATTTTTCTTCTTAAATACACACAAATATGCAATAAATCCATTTCATCAAAAGAATAACCTTCCAAGCTATGTTGGGCAGTGTGGAACAGCTTCCGTCGGAAGTTTTAATTCGGAAGGCTTTACGGAAGAGGTCCCCCCCGCGATTTCCCGATTGCGGTTCCTACCACTCGCCCCGCCTTGTTTTTTTTTTCTGCAGTCATATTCTTGATCTGATTTGGTTTTTTTTATGTTTACTTGACTGCTTCCTTTGTGTATCTTTGCCTGTTTATCAGCTGGTGCTCTCTGCTGTTTTCTTACTGCCAGAGTGAGTTCCTCCAGCGCACTCCCGACGAAGCGGACAAGATCAGATATGGCTCTGCCAACTACTACACTACCTACACCACTCCCCAGACAGAGTCATACGTGATTGATATAAAGCAAACAGAAATCAACAGCCGACTACACAACAGCAATGGCCTGGCTGCTCCAATACTTCAACTATAGCTCTCAGCTTGCACGCTAATCTCTGATCTGCCTGCAGCGAGCTTGCTACAAATGTGTTACTTAGTCACTCTCATAATGGCAGCTTAGAAAAAGAAGAGGTACATCGATGCTAATTGGGGCGTTTTCAGCAGCAGATTCAGATCCAGAGTGAAAGGGCAATATGCAATATACAAATGTTTGATAAGTAAGTACGGCCAAAAGCAAACAAAACGATTGTCAATTGTATGTTCTGGACTTTCACTGTGCTCGATACAATACAGACAATCCAACTCTGCAAAATCTTCTCTGCGGCTACTACTCAAAATATCCACGCGCTTCACATGCCCTCACCCGTCCTCTGACCACGCCTTCGCAAGAAAAAATTTTTCTGCGAGACAACTACGGTGCATATTGTCAGCATCTGATCAATCCAGAATCAAATTACTCTCAAACAGTAATCTCGTCGTCTGAGCAAGCTGGTTCGTCAAGATGATTGAGTTTAAGCGATTTTCACAGAATTTTTTCACACGCACTGTCATTGGGTTAGAGTCATACAAGCATTCGACACACTGCGACAGAGCATCACTATTACGTCAACGCCCGAGTTTGCAGCAGAACACGAAGTTGGCTGTTCTACGTAAATCAGTGTATATCGACGCGGTTTATGCATGATTTTTCGGTTATCTGGCGCTGGCGAGATGGATCTCAGGTTGTTTTATATTGCTTCGCAGTATTGTTTAGGCGACAGCTAGTCGCAAGCTGGTGGGCATGCGTTGACGTCAGTATCCAGGCTGGTGGGCAAACTGTTCAGTGAAGCAACTGCCAAATGGGCATCGAGCATCTCGGCCTACTTGCTGCCGGGCTCGTGGTCCAAGTCCTGTTCAAAAAGAGAAAGAGTCGAATGCGCCGCGAAGAAGAAGTTTTCTGCCAATTCAGTCAGATGATTGTGTTGGGACAGAGAAGAAAAAATAAGAAAAGAGAACTGAGCAAGCAGAGCACGGGACCGCCGCACAGCAAGTAGTTCAATGTTCAGTGAGCACTCAGTGAGCACGGTGAGCGCACAGTGAAAGAGTGTTCTTAGATGGCGCAGACAGCCTGACTGTTGCCAGCAGCAGCGCTCAACACTTCCCGCGGGAAACACTGCCTCTGTGCCGTCGTCATAATGCCGGCAGGATACAGCATCGCTCCCACATCATCATCATCATCATCCGTCTTCGCGTTCCCCACGACCAACCCCGGCCCGCTCATCCTTCAAAGCCCTCGCCCGCAGTGGGGGTGGGGAAGTTCCAGGCCTCTCCCAGCAGTGCGCCCGACGACACGCCGAACTCGCCCGCCAAAATCCCCTAAGCCAGGTAGCCGTTTGCATTGGGTTAGGGCGAAAACGACACGCAGTCGACTCACTCGCACCTGCTGCTGCGACCCCTGAGCCCCGCTCGTCACTGGCTCGACACTTCTACTTAGACGGCCGCGCTCGCTCACTTGTCACCCTCGCTCGACCTCTCTCCAGGATCCTCTTCCCTCTGTTCCTTCTCAGCCTGTTCCTCGCCAGAAACACTTCTTCACGATGAGCTCGGATGAATACGTTAATGCTCAGGATGACACCACTCTGTCAACCATGCAGCGCATGCGTGAGCAGACCTCGGTCTTGGGTTCCATGAATAAGATCTTAGGTATGGCCTGATGCTGATGCATTCTCACGTCGTCTTCTCTCACTTCTTCTCGATTGATTGTTAACATTTTTCATATAGTCGCTAACCGTGGTGAAATTCGTACGTCTTTGTCTTTATTGCCTTCCTTCAGTGCCGGAATTGGTATTTTGTTGTCTGCATTGGTCCGTCTAACAAATTTTTGCAGCCATCCGTATTTTCCGCACTGCCCATGAACTGAGTATGCAGACCGTCGCGGTCTACTCTTACGAGGATCGTCTCTCTATGCACAGACAGAGTAAGTAATTTTCTCTCACTGTCGGATTGGATTGAATGCTTACAGTTGCTTTCTTCATTGTAGAGGCCGATGAAGCCTACGTCATCGGCAAGCGTGGACAGTACTCGCCTGTCCAGGCTTACTTGCAGATCGACGAGATCATCAAGATCGCAAAGCAGCACAATGTCAACATGATCCATCCTGGTTATGGTTTCCTCTCTGAGAACTCCGAGTTCGCTCGCAAGGTCGAGGAGGCAGGCATTGCTTGGATTGGACCTCCCCACACTGTCATCGACGCCCTTGGTGATAAGGTCTCTGCTCGCAAGATTGCCATCGAGAACAATGTTCCCGTCGTACCCGGTACTCCTGGACCTGTCGAGAAAGTCCAAGACGCTCTCGACTTTGTTCAAGAGTACGGATATCCTGTGATCATCAAGGCTGCCTTTGGTGGTGGTGGTCGTGGTATGCGTGTCGTCCGCGAGGGTGACAACATCGAGGATGCTTTCATGCGTGCCTCGTCCGAGGCCAAGTCTGCTTTCGGTAACGGCACCGTCTTCATTGAGCGTTTCCTTGACAAGCCCAAGCACATTGAGGTTCAATTGCTTGGCGACTCTGAGGGCAACGTTGTGCACTTCTTCGAGCGTGATTGCTCCGTCCAGCGTCGTCACCAGAAGGTCGTTGAAATCGCTCCTGCCAAGGACTTGCCCAAGGCTGTCCGTGACGCTATTCTTAAGGATGCTGTCAGACTTGCTTCTTCGGTCAAGTACCGTAATGCTGGTACTGCTGAGTTTTTGGTTGATAATCAGAACCGTCATTACTTCATTGAGATCAACCCTAGAATGTGAGTAAATTAAATATCGCGAGTATAGGATTACAATTGCAATCACTAACTTTTTGTACTATAGCCAAGTCGAGCACACCATTACCGAAGAGATCACTGGTATCGATATCGTTGCGGCTCAGATTCAGATTGCTGCTGGTGCTACTCTCGCCCAGCTCGGTTTGACTCAGGACCGTATTACCTACAGAGGCTTTGCTATCCAGTGCCGTATCACTACTGAGGATCCCAGCAAGAACTTCCAGCCTGACACTGGTAAGATCGAGGTCTACCGTTCGTCGGGCGGAAATGGTGTCCGTCTCGATGGTGGAAACGGTTTTGCTGGCGCGATCATTAGCCCTCACTACGATTCCATGTTGGTCAAGTGCTCTTGCTCTGGATCTACATATGAGATTGCTCGTCGTAAAATGCTTCGTGCTTTGATTGAGTTCCGTATCCGTGGAGTCAAGACCAACATTCCTTTCGTGTTGGCTCTTTTGACCCACGACACCTTTGTTAAGGGTAACTGCTGGACTACCTTCATTGACGATACTCCCGAGTTGTTCGACATGATGATTTCTCAGAACCGTGCCCAGAAGCTGCTTGCTTACCTCGGTGATCTCGCCGTCAATGGCAGTTCGATCAAGGGCCAGATCGGCGAGCCCAAGCTCAAGACCCCAGTTATTCTCCCCGTGCTCACCGACAGCACCGGTGCTCCTCTTGATGTCTCGACTCCCTGCACCGAGGGATGGCGTAACATCTATGTCGAAAAGGGGCCCGAGGCCTTTGCTAAGGCTATTCGTGAGTACAAGGGAACTCTCATTATGGACACTACCTGGCGTGATGCTCACCAGTCGCTTCTTGCTACCCGTGTGCGTACTGTTGACTTTGCCAACGTTGCTCTGCCTACCTCGTACGCTTACTCGAACGCTTTTGCTCTCGAGTGCTGGGGAGGAGCCACCTTCGATGTCGCTATGCGATTCTTATACGAAGATCCCTGGGACCGGTTGCGCAAGCTCCGCAAGCTTGTGCCTAACATTCCGTTCCAGATGTTGTTGCGTGGAGCCAACGGAGTTGCGTACTCTTCGCTTCCTGACAACGCTATCGACCATTTCTGCGAGCAGGCTAAGAAGGCTGGTGTTGATATCTTCCGAGTTTTCGATGCGCTCAACGATCTTGAGCAGCTCAAGGTTGGCGTTGATGCTGTGCGCAAGGCTGGTGGTATCATTGAGGCCACTGTTTGCTACTCGGGTGACATGTTGAACCCTGAGAAGAAGTACAACCTCAAGTACTACCTCGAGGTTGTTGACAAGATTGTCGAGATGGGCACTCATATTCTTGGAATCAAGGATATGGCTGGAACTATGAAGCCCAGGGCTGCCACTCTTTTGATTGGCGCCGTTCGCGAGCGATACCCTGATCTGCCGATCCACGTGCACACTCACGACTCTGCAGGAACTGGTGTTGCGTCAATGGCTGCTGCTGCCAAGGCTGGTGCCGACGCTGTTGATGTTGCTACTAACTCTATGTCTGGTATGACTTCGCAGCCGTCGATCAGCGCTTTGCTTGCTACTCTTGAGGGTTCGATTGACACTGGGCTCAACATTGATCACATTCGTGAGATTGATGGATACTGGGGACAGATGCGTCTGCTCTACTCTGTCTTCGAGGCCGATCTTAAGGGACCTGATCCGGAAGTTTACAGCCATGAGATTCCCGGAGGACAGCTTACGAACTTGTTGTTCCAGGCTCAGCAGCTCGGACTTGGTACGCAGTGGCAGGAGACTAAGCGTGCGTACGTTGAGGCCAACAAGTTGCTTGGTGATATCGTGAAGGTTACGCCTACTTCGAAGGTTGTTGGCGATCTTGCGCAGTTTATGGTTTCGAACCAACTTTCGCCAGCTGATGTGCAGGAGCGGGCGTCGACTCTTGACTTCCCCGAATCTGTTCTTGATTTCTTGCAGGGAATGATTGGCCAGCCGTACGGAGGCTTCCCCGAGCCTCTGCGCACGAACGCGCTTAAGGGCAAGCGTGAGAAGCTTACAGAGCGACCGGGCAAGTCACTTGCTCCGGTTGACTTT
The DNA here is from genome assembly GCA_030572775.1 of [Lipomyces] yamanashiensis. NCBI lineage: Eukaryota > Fungi > Ascomycota > Lipomycetes > Lipomycetales > Lipomycetaceae > Myxozyma > [Lipomyces] yamanashiensis. The sequence continues at coordinate 169,371 of JAJMBS010000025.1, forward strand.
GTGAGTGTTCGTAAGATGCTTGAGGAGAAGTATGGCAAGATGCGTGAGAGCGATATTGCGTCGTATGTGATGTACCCGAAGGTGTTTGAGGACTACCAGGCGTTTGTGAAGAAGTACGGAGACTTGAGTGTTTTGCCTACGAGATTCTTCTTAAGCAAGCCGGAGATCAACGAGGAGTTCAGTGTTGATATTGAACAGGGTAAGACGTTGATTATGAGATTGCTTGCGATTGGACCTTTGTCTGCGCACACTGGTCAGCGCGAGGTTTTCTTTGAGCTAAACGGAGAGATTCGGCAGGTTACTGTTGATGACAAGAACTCTTCTGTTGAAGCAGTTTCGCGCCGCAAGATTGACCCGTTGAACCCTGCTCAGGTTGGAGCTCCTATGGCTGGAGTTGTTATCGAGGTTCGGGTGAAGGACGGATCGTTGGTGAAGAAGGGCGACCCTGTTGCGGTATTGAGTGCGATGAAGATGGAGATGGTTATTTCCGCGCAGGCGTCGGGCAAGGTTTCCGAGTTGTGTGTGAGAGAGGGAGATTCGGTTGATGGATCTGATTTGATTTGCACTATTGCGAAGGAATAAGTTAGTTAAATGATCAAGAGAAGTTAAATTGAGATATTGTTATTGTTATAGTTAGTTATTACAGTTATATTATATATTGATTCGGAGCAGTTACGTAGTTCAGTGTTGTGTAGGTAGGGTAGTGACGGAAGCGGCGGTGACGGAAGCGGCAGTGATGTCGGAAGCAGACAGCCGTGTTAGTGTTCTTGTGCGTAGTGTTTATTGTTAGTGATTATTGTTTATTGAATAGAAGGCTAAAAGTCATTGCTTATTCTAGTAAACCAAAGAAAGAAGTAAGAAGAGAAAGCTGTGTCGTCGTAGTGTCGAGTCGACAGGTGCAGATCCGGGGAGGACTCGTCTCGGTATCGGCCCGTCTCTGGAGAAGCCAGCGTGTTTCCCCACTGACAGTGATCCACAGAGTGAATTGGCAGTGAGTGATCTGGCAGGCTGGTAGAATAGTGCTCGGACGAAGGGATGTATTTATTGATCAGTGTACACACTATAGTCGCTATAGTTACTGTAGTTATTCACTATTCTGTACCTTCAATGCTGCAATACAAGACCAGACGATGACTGTTCATCAATGAACTCCAGCTTGTCCGGGGTGAAATAGCACGGTTACGTCTCAACACAAACACACTTATCCAGTCTTTGCTGTGCGTGTTCCGAATGCCGGATTCGGGTGCGTCGTTCATAGATTAGACCGACCGGAACTGATTGTTCACTTACTAATACTCTGCAGACAATACAGTTACTGATTACACTACATCATGAAAGACTAATCACTAATTAGCTACATCACTAACTTATACTCACTGACTACAGTCACTATACTCACTGCTGCACACTCACTATAATAACTATAATCGCTATAATATTAATTGATGAAATCACTGAACGCCTGCCAATTTCACTATGTACAATACACACACTACCACATCAGAAATAGCACACCGCATGCAACGCAGGAAATCTCACAAACTCATCCTGCCACTCCGCCAACACCTCCATTATTACGTCGTCAACATCCTCAGGCGTCTTCGCAACCTCGCTCAGCATGCTCGCCAGCCTCAGAATCGCCTGTCCGCCCAACGCTGCCTCTTCGTGATTGTCTTTGATATCGACGTTGATGATATGCGCAGCCTTGTTCAGATTCTCGCCCCGGTTCAGCAGGTTATCGCACACAGCGTCAAAACACCGCTCCTCGCACGTAATCACCACATCAAACACGTTCTTCTGCTCCTGCCACCGCTCTGGTGCGGTCTTCACGTTCCGATTCCGGTCAATCATCGCCAGCACTCCATTCGCAGTGTATAGTCGCGGGTCCTTCGCCAACAGCTCCTGGTAAATATCCTCGTATGGCGTCCCAAACATGAATGTATTCGGCTGGTTAATGCTGGGTCCTGGCAGACGCACTGCTGATCCAGTGCCATACGACGACACGTTGAACCCGGCGTCTTTCAGGACTTTATGTGCCTCCATCGATCTGTTCTGGTTCGATGCACAAACAGTGCAGAACCGTAGTTCAGACATTCTGTATTAGTTTCTTGTCCGTATTCTCTGAGTCCAGAGTCTTTCGTCCTTGTGAACAGCTTGGGAGAGAGAGAAGCAGGGTTAGTCAAAGAACAGCTGCTGTTTACACTCCTTCGCGTTGCTTGGCTTTCTCACAGTGCTCCTCCTCGCTGTAATCTGCTCTATTATCACAGTTAAAGTCCTCCAAATATCCCAATTCCTCTGTCTCGTCCAACTATCTTAATCTTCACCGTAAACTCCCTCTTCTCACAATTCCAGCTCATCTGCATACGTTAGTGGTTTAGGGTAGTTCTTATGTGCGTTGTGCGCGCACCGGGCGCTCCACCTTCACGAGATTCAGTTGGCTCAATACACTCGACGTGCCCCCCTTCCTCTTAGCGCAACCCTCTTGTCCAGCCCAGTCCCTGCTTCAGGGCATTATTTGATCAAGCTGATCTGGTAGCATCTGTGATCCTGCTTGCTGTTCTTTTCCCCAATTAGCCTGCTTGCTACGCGCCAATCCATCCTCTCTTCTCCCCACAGCTTTGCCCGCTTCCCCGGCCACTGCGCTGTGGTAGTCCGGCGTGAGAACCTCTTATCCACCACGACGCATCATCGCCCGCTTGCTCACGAAGACGACGCGCCTCCTCCTCCTTACACGCCCCTCCCGTCGCTTCCTGAGCTATCTTTACCCGCAAACATGTCCACCTTTAGTGGCGACGCAGCCGCCTCAGCGGCATCTGCCGTTGCGTCTGCCTCGCACTCCGTCATAACCCAGGTTTCGGCTCATACCGGCGGTATCTTTTCACACGAGCAGTTGCATCATCCGGCTGGCTCAGTAGATGGGACTATAACCCTGAATCTTCGCGGACAGAGGTTCTATTTACCGCGCGAGGAGCTTATGGCCCTGCCCGAGAGCGTACTGTTGTGTCTCTTTCCTAATGGCGTGTTTGTTGACGGACAAGGAAACATGGTCAGCACAATCTCGGGCACTGATGTTATAACCGTCGATGTGAGTTTCTTTTTCCTTCATTGCCTTTTTGTTTACTGTTGATACTAATTATTGTAGTTCTCTCCTCACTGCCTGCAGTATGTGCTCGACATCTTCCGCGGAATCGCGTCTACTATCCCCTCTTCTCCCACAGCCTTTCCCCAAAGTTCACCAAAGTCTCTTGATACAAGCAATGCCTCTCCTGCCGCAATTCTCGCTGCCAAACCGGCCATCATCATTCTCCAAGAAGATCTAGATTTCTATATCGTACCTCCGCCCCTGATCGCTCATAAACCTTTTGTCCCGCCGCCTTCTACTGAATCTCCCTACTCGACATCTATTGCATCTTCAACTGTAGTGGACAATGGCGTTGGAGTTGGACGTCGACTCTCGCGAATGCTGCATCGTCATCCTGAATCAACTCATACTCGCGAGCGGTCGTCGTCAGTATATAGCCACATGAGTCGTATAGAGAACATGCCAGTCAGACTTCCAGATCCTTACGATCCCGCTTTCAAAGATGAATATGAATATGAACCACCTAATTATGCTGATATGGCTGCTTTGAAGTTAGGCGTCGGAAAGAAGTTGCTTGATGAACGCGGCATATTCTCGGCACTAAAGCGCGCCCGGCAGGTCTCCTCAGCAGAAGGGATCCCCGATGCTGACCACCTGCCTCACGGCGAGACACCAGATCACTTGAAAGCAGCTGGAACCGCTGAAAAGCATTTACTAGAGATGCTCTGTGCCTCTGGTTTCAACATAACCGACGAATGGGGATGTCGAGAGCGAGAGCCAAGCAAGACCGTAATCAGCTCACTTGCTCTTGTGCGTCTTCTTGGTACTGAGCCTAGCGAGCCTGGTACAGACGAGGAAATCTCTGAACCAGTCGTGAACCCAATGGCGCAGAAACTGCTTTTGTTTTGGCGAAAACCGGCTAGAAAGTGCTGGTGGGACCGGCTACTCATGAAAGGAATCGAAGGCTTTGATCCTGAAGTCGAGGTCAAAGTCCACGTTCGTCGGATGTGGACTCTCGAGCTTTCCGTTGTTGGTGTTCATTAAGCTCCAACTGCTCTTTGTTTTCAGTATCGTGATTAGAGGTATGCATAGCAGTGTGTAAAATGCTTATTTTTTTTTTTTGGTGTCATGTTCTCGGGTTTTAGAAACATGTTTGCATTCTCGTTCTCATCTGCTCGTTTGTTTTTTGCTTTCCTATTTGCCTGCAGCCGTCTTTCTATGTATCAATCTTGCTTTGTCAACCCTCGCTTTGTTTATTCGTTCTTTGGTTCCTGGATCATGTGCATTGTGTTTGTGTTTATATATGTTTTATTAGATTGGGACCACATGTCATTTCTTTGTTTCGTATATTTTTCATATCCTGTATTTTGCATTTTGTTTATGATAGTTAATAGATATATACTTTCTTCATTCGTGGCAAGTCTGGTGGACACTACATCGAAGCTCTAGTCCTTGACCTAGATGACGAGAACTATCTCTTATCAAAAAATATTCGCTGACACTAATCGAATGGAGAAAATGCAAAAAAATTGCAAAAATAGAAACGGGCCGAGCTGGGAATTGAACCCAGGACCACTCGCACCCAAAGCGAGTATCATACTACTAGACCACACGGCCAGACAATTCCACAACCCAAATATTGAACTGGCTCAATATATACCTAAAAACTCTCATAAAAGTCACATGTTATTCTTACTATTTGTTTATGTAATTAGTGTATGATGAGTTAGGATTTATGTAATATTGATGTATATTGTACTACTTAGCATTAATAAAATCTACAACAACAATCTCCTATCGAGAACAGGCTCAAGCTTTATAAACGGATCACGAGAAGGAAGGTTGAAATACTGGATATATGAATTTATGTTTCACATCGAAGAATGACGGCTGGTCTGAAGGAAATCCAGTAATGGTATATGATGAGTCAGACGTTATGTAATTTTTTATGTATTTTGTACTACTTAGCATCAATAAAATCTACAACCGCCACCTTTCTGATAAAAAAGAGCGCTCAAAAAGCGCTCTGAAGTAGTCGGTTTTACCTTTGTTATTTTTTTTGCTATAATCTTTTTTGTCGCCATTTGTCTATCATTCTTGTTCGTGTTCATTAGGTTAGTAATCTGATCTAGGGCTTAGTCCCTTTTTGAAAAGAAAGATTTTGCAGTTTTAAAAGTACCACCGTTCAGAGATTTCGGATATTATAGAAATAGCTTTGTTTTTTTGATCCTATTTAGAACTCATAGATTTATTGCATAATAGCGATTTTTTGATCGTGGATAAGGACAAAATAGGCATTCACTTTAAAGTGAAGAGCGAAAAACTGCGAACTCCCAATGACAAAGTTTGAAGGCCTAGATATTTTTTTTTGATTTTACAAGATTATTTTAACAAAGGATTCCTAATCCAGTTGATCTCACGAGAAGAAAGACATCGTAATGAGTATGAAAAAATATAGGTCTAACGGGTATGTTATTTTAGTCTATATATCTATATGATAATGACGAGATGCTAATAAAAATCTGGATAGACCGAAGGGCCGTAAGCGCACGCGTCAACATTCACCACCGCCGATCGATAAAACCACACTTCGCAAAAAGCTGAAATTAGGCGATCCTATATCATCTTCTGGCGACGGAGTAGAGAAACCGCGTGTGAGGATCACGAAGCCGAAGAGGAAACGACGGAAGGAGGAAGTTGGTGGGAATACACCGCGTGAGTTTTTGATGCTGATGAATCGGATGAATGGTGGTGTGAACGCCGAGACAGCGGAGAAGCGGAAGGATGGGATTAATAAAACCGAACTGAGCGAAGAGCAGAAGAAGGAGTTGAAACGAAGAAAACAGGAGGTGAAGAAAAGAGCTGAGACAGAATTGAAGGAGAAGGAGAGATCAAAACTTGAGAAAGAACGCATGAAGCAGCTTAAGATGCTACCCGGCGAGTCATTTTCCGAATTCTCTAGGTACTATATTCTTCTTTTTTGCATTATTTGATCCTTACTGACCGTATGATAGACGAGTGGACGACGCACTCCCGGTAATTAAAGCAAAATCCGGTGTCCCGTCCGCCGAAGCAATCCGTCGTCAAAAGAAGCAAGAAATCGCAGAAAAAAACGGACAAAAACCACTTCGTCGCAAACTCAACAAAAACGACCCCAACGACGTTCTCACCGATGACGGCGAAGATTATTCAGACGAAGAGAAAGAAGAACAGAGATATCAGGAACTTAAGAGTAAACGCTCGTCGTCACCCGATCCATGGCTCAAACTTCGAAAATCATCGCGCCCCAAATTTGGAGACACAGCCGACGCGCCTCCTGTTCTCAAAGTACCATCGAAGAAACTGATGAGTGTTCCCAAAGCCGCTGGATCGCTAGCAGAGAGAATGGTGTTGGAAGCGGAGCGGAATATGGTTATTGGGAAGTACAGAGCGATGGTTGAGAGGAAGCAGTTGAAGTTTCAACAGCGGGCTGCTAATGATGCGAAAGAGGACGAGTAGTTAGTTGCCTTCTATTAATCTGGAGTTATGGGTTTAATCTTGATCATTTAAAGGTCCACAAATAGCATTAGTTGCATACTAGCACAAGTCATCACTGTTAATACAAACCAGAGATCGAGACCTTATGATCTCAATTGTCTGTCATCTTCTAAAGTACAAACACAATAAAGCAATATCTTCATATCCACACTAATTCCAGCGACTCCTCTCACATCACGCTTTCAACACCGGCACCAACAACTCACCCACAATCCGCTCAAACGCAGTCCCAAGCAACTTCGCATTCAACGCCACTCTTCTCGCGTATTTCTTATCAATTGACCCGTTTAAGATACCCCGGATAACACGGCCGCCAATTTCACATAATTTGAGCTCGGCGGTGAGTTTGTCTGCTATTTTGGTCGTCGCAGCGGCTTGGTCTTCGTCACCGTCGTCGGCTTCGTCTTCAGCGGGTTCTTCTTCTGGTTCATCATCGAGGTCGTCGTCGCTGAAGAGAGAGATGCCGGATGCAGCGTCATGCTCTGCGTCCTCCTCATCCTCAGCGTCCGCATCAGCCGGTTTCTCCATTGCAGCTTCCGCATCAGACATGATCTTATCCAACGACTGCAACACGCTCGCCTTTTGCAGCTTCACTTTCGTGATACTAGCCAGCGCCTTCTCCTGCGCCAAAAACATTTTCATCGTAGCTTTCTGCGCAGCCGCAGACATCTTCACATCAAGCATGATATTGAAATTCTCTTTCTTCAGCATCACATTAACCGCAGACAAAATATCAATCAAGTACATGATTGCCGACTGTCGTAGTTCAGAGTCGGCGTTAGACATGATTACTCTTTCGAAGCGCGAGATAATGTCGTCAAAGACTTCGCGGAAATTGCGCAATGATACAGGTGAATGCATCATCATCGCATACTGCGTCTTCCACAGTACGAAATATCGTAAAGTCGAAAAAGCAGCAGACACAATATCAATCTCCTGCTCCGTCGCAGACTCGCCTCGTTCAGCAAGCGCCAACAAAATCGTCAACACAGACTTCTCCGAATCTCGAGGCTGATACACGAGTGCTTCAGACACAGTGATCGCAGCTGCAAGATGTGTGAGTTTCGAAAGCGGAGTAGCGAGTTCGGGTAACGAGTCTTCGCGAATCGCGTCTGTTGCGAGATCATTATAAAGTCTTGTTGCGGCTCTGATTGCATTGCAATTTTCATCCAAAAGGTCACGAATTCGAAGGTCGACTGATTCGGAAAGATATTCGCTCTTTTGACCGCTGATGATAATATTGACGAATTCGCGCACAAGTGACGAGCTGTTAAATGTCATAAACAGCTTGCAGAACGCATCGAGGGTATCTTCATATTGCTGCTTCTGTCGCAAAATCTGGTAGCTCTGCAAATCAATACAATTATGAAGTCGTAGCACGTCACAAGCCGAGTCAGGATCAGCAGAGAATTTTTTGAGAAGCTGCGGCATCAAAGGAATCAAATCCTCAGAAATCTTTCTCGCGTTTTGATCCTGCTCAGACACAGCAGCAGCAGCAGGTCTACGACCCCTGCGCTTCTCGCCATCAGGTGTAGCAATTCCTAACGCAGCTTGGATCGCACCAATAGCCATCTCAAGAATCACATGCTCCTGGGCCGAATTAAGCGCCAGCTCACGTTTGATTTTGTACTTGATTGAGTCATCGTCTTCAGTGACGTTAACGGAATGATCAAAAAGGGCGTACTTAAGCACTTCCAACCAATCCTGGTTACAGTTAATAATACGCACTACCTAACAACACAAATTACTTACCGGAAGAGCAGGTGCCGCTTCCCAGATAGACTTGGACGCAACAGACAGTCTTGACTCTGACTTTCCATTAATAAGAGTCTCCCACTTTGACGCAGTAAGGGGATTACCAACGTTCTCTGATTCACTGAAAGATTGCAAACTCTCTACAATCGTCTTCAAAGTAAACCATGAACGTTGGATTTCCTTTACATTTCCGCCTTCATTTTCTTCATCTTCATCTTCGTCGCTCTCGATATCACCCTCAATATACGATCGTACGGTTTTGAGATCTCCGATGCTTGAAACTCGCTCAGTTACAGTTTCCTTGACATTTGACAAGAAAAATCCTACAACAGCTTTCCGAACACGCGGGTTAATATCAAATAACAAACCACAGATCTCATCGATATCCTCCTGTTCCAAGAACCCGACCGCTCGTACAGCATCAAGTAGCTCGATACAGGCGATTCGAACAGAATGCTCGACATCATGAGTCGCAATCTCGACTATACGTGGACGGAATCTTTCAGTAAATTGGCGCAGACCTCCAATATAGTAGTTGTCTTTGTAGAGCTTTGTCAAATTTCGAATGACTTCAAGACGAGTGCTTCCGTTCGTATCAGAAAGCATCCATCCCATGTAGCGAAGATACTGTCCTTCGAAAAACACGTCTGGAAATGATTCCATCCACTTTCCAAGTTCACGCATGCACTCAGTTCGAATCTTGGGATCAATATCGCGATATCTGTGAACAAATATCGTCGCAAAAATATCACGAATCAAACCGTCAATGACTTCATTCTTTCGCGCGTATTCGTCAACAGTAGCTTGTAGTTTGACTACCTTATCCTTCGCGACTCTGGGTTTTGCTTTCTCTCTCTCGAGTAGCTTTGTCGAGTTTCCAGTCGTTTTAGCAATTCTAGCAGCTATAACACAGAGAGTTGACAACATGCACAAACCGATCGTAGTCGACGTATGTCTGAATGATCGTAAAGTCGAGCTAGACATAGCAGCAATCCAAATACGAAGACTCTCCATAAGAGTCTCATCTTCGTAAATAATCTCTCGCTCAGCGCTTTTTTCGATTATTTCGCCGAAAAATCTGACTAGACTAGATCTAAACTTCTTGAACTCTGGCTTTTTCGATAAAAGTGGATAATCGGCGACAAGTTTCTGCAATGCATGTAAGTTTCTGTGCAGCACGCACTCTATTACAGATTACTTACCTTGCCAAATGACTCCTGGATTTGAGCAAGAGTTTGAGTAGCAGAATCCTGATCTTCGATATCATACGCGGTAATAGAAGATTCACAACCACAGCACTATTCTCTGTTAGTAATAGAAAAAACAAACTAGAAATTCAATTCTTACGCGTAAAATGAAGTTCACCATCTCTTTTAGTGATTCAGTCTTGCCAGACTCATAGCTCTGAATCCAGTCTACAGCAATATCGCCAAGTGCTGTGCTCGGATCCTTGACAGCCTCTATAACATATTTGAGTTAGAATTGATCGTTCAATGCTGTAAAGAAGAACTCACCAAACAAAGCGTTTTCGTCGGCATCCGCAGCAGCATTAGAGCCAGTACTAGCGCTTGCTTTCTTTCGATTACCAGCAAGAGCTTTCTTCTGCGTGACCTTTGCGTTCTTACGAGGACGACCGCGAGCGCGACTTTTTGGAGGCGGAGTCGCGTCATCGTCATCGTCGTCCTCTTCGGATTCAGATTCAGATTCAGATTCGTCGATGTCTTCTTCGTCGTCCTCTTCGTCGTTTTTGGCGGCAGATGCGCGCTTTCGCTCTGTTACCAGTCTGTTAATTTCTATATTCTTCAAAACAAATATTCAATAACGTACTCATAGCAGCTTGCGACGTGCGAGTCTCGTCCGAAGTGGCAGTCGTCGATCTACGTTGACGCGTACTCCGTCTAGTAGTCGCAGCAGCTTCCCGCGCATTACTTCCATTCTCAGACAAGTTCTCATCGCCTCCTTCACTCGCATCCTGCATCTCCTCATCAGAAGAGTTGCCAGACTGAGCTTCACTGTCTCTGGACTCCGAGGAGATGAGTGTGCGCGTCGACCGCCGCGTCGCTGACTCTCGGGATGGAGCGCGAGATGGCATCAGCTTTAAACAATATCTTTCAACCTAAATAACAAACTAAAATATGAAAACAACGGACCGCAGCAGTAATAACACAATCTTGAATCTGTAAGATTGATGCTCTGTCGTGACTGCAATGTGAGTGTACATGCTTCAAAACATCGAGGCCGCAGCTGCGCGTAGTCAACGCGTCTATCGTGGTTAGGGGGAACAAAATCAACCGAAAGAGACAAAATATCACGTAGTAGAATGTAGATTTTATTGACGCTAAGTAGTACAAAATACATCAAAATTACATAAATCCTAACTCATCATATACCAATTGCTGGATTCCCTTCAGACCAGCCGTCATTCTTCGATGTAAAACACGAATTCGTATATCCGAGTCAAGTGGATCACGTGACATGACATTTCACGTAATTTTCACGTGATTTACGTTTTGATTAATTTAACGATCTAGAATTTATTTTTCTCCAACAAAGCAAGTCCGAAATAGTGTAATGGTTAGCACGGTCCGCTCTCACCGGGCAAATCGGGGTTCAATTCCCCGTTTCGGAGTGCTAAGCTCCATTCGAAACAATGGCTTTCTTTGTTTTTTTTTTTAATTTTGTTGGTTTGGTTGTGTGATTATTTTTGGTGGTGAAGCGTGTCGTGTATTTGGGAACTTTCATGGGGAAAATGAATGAGAGCGGAGGGGTTGGAAGTTCTGATATCGAAGTGTTCAGATAGGGCAGATCTACTGTATTATTGACGAACTTCTTTCTGAAGCAGAGTAATTTTCATTCAATGGCATATTCAATTTACTGGCTACTTTCTCACTGACATATCTATATGCAAGAAATATCTACTGCACTAAGCAAATATTTGAATCAAATATCGTTAACATACAATACGCCAGGCACATCTATCTCTACACTAAATCAGACAGTTTTATCTCTCAAGCAACACACGGCCAAAGCAAATAGTAACAAAAGACAAATAGAAATGGAAAGAGAAAAAAAATGGACTGCGTGAAGAGCGGAGAATCGTGGAGATGGATAAAACAAGGATGTTTGAAATGCTCGTAGACATTGTTTATCTGGGTCCCAATTTTTCGAGAACACGAGGTCCCTGCTCTTCCCATTCCTGCTTGGTGATCCACCTACATTATACGTTAGACCATGCGCAAAAGTCATAAATACAACCAAAACTTACATATGCTCCTTATCTGCCATAATATTGGCGAGCACGGCACCACCCAAGAAAACCATATGACGACGACGTGGGGGATCTTCAATTCTGACCTTGAATTTCTAAATAGCAATATCTAATCAGTCACTGTATACCTCTAGGCAAGAAAATGGCTGTCTTACGCTCAATCGCGAAGGATCTCCGTTCAGCACTTTTGTCAACCAAAGTTGCTTCAATTCCTTCTCAAGTCGACTAGGCAATCCAGGGTACATGCTGGAACCTCCGGAAAGAACAATTGCCTTGTACAAGCTCGATCGAACATCGACATCGGCGGCCTGGATTGTGTTGAACAGGAATTCAGCGATACCGGGCTGCTCAACATCCACCAGATGAGGTTGGAATAAGCATTCAGGAGCCTCGAAGCGCTCTGAACCAATCTTAATGGTTCGGCCGTCGGGAAGCTAGTAAGCTATCAGTAACATGAAGATGCCATTGAAGTTAAGGAATACGTACAGTGTAAGATTCGACGAGAACCGTGGTCTCGTCAGAGAGCTTAGTATCGAGCTCAAGATCATAACTGACATAGCACAATTTTTCCTTAATTTGACGAACAGTTTCGAAATCAGCTGTTCTGTTAAATGCATATCCACGTCTCAAAAGTAGATTGATGAGCTGACGGGTGACATCACGACCAGCAACATCGAGACGGCGAGTGAGATGGTTGAGAACGGTCGATTCGTATACAGGGACAATATGTGTGACACCATCGCCGGAATCGACAACAACACCAGATGAAAGTCCTGGAATAAGGCATGGATTAGAAAATGTAAGATTAGTATGCAATCCACTGATACAAACCTTGAGCGTAGAGAGCTAGAACAGCCTGGATCGCAACGTAGACACCGCCAAAGTTATATTTCTCAAGCATGATATCAACCATCTTTTCTCGGTTGCTAAGAGGATTCATAGGAGGCTCAGTCAAAAGGACCTTGCGTCCAGTGGGGTCGATCTGCATCCGCTCGTAGAAGGCATAGTCCCATAAGTGTCCCATGTCCTCCCAGTTCTTGATGATTCCGTTTTCCATCTAAATCAATCAATTAAGCACTCAGGTCAGAAATTGATTGCATACTCGATATATGAGCTTAGATTGATGCTCCACAAAATAACATACCGGGTACGAGATCTGAAGCATGGTGCGCACAGCGCTAGCCTCGTCACCAGCCATGATATCCTTGATTTCAACATTTCCCGTCCGCTCTTCCGCACGCAAGATCGGGCGACCAACAATTGAAGGGAAGGTGTGATCCGGGAAATTTGTTCCTCCTCTGCCAATCTTGACAAATCCAGTACCCTGGTCAAGAACTAGACGGACAGAAAATACAAGTGTTAGTCGTTGGCCAAGCCCCCCGCTGTCGCGGCTCGATAATCGAAGATTACAGCCGGTCCAGTTGCAGTCCTCGATTTTGCTGTCAAAACAACATACCAATTGGTTGCTCCGCCATGACTATAAATAATGGCAAATAATGCGAGACCGGATTGAATGTGGAAGGGAGAAATGGATGTCCCACGTCGGCTTACACGGAGACTTACGTCGTGGCAATCTGTCGTGAACTGCTGCCTCGGGTTATGCACACAGCATTGCACGACTATGCAATTAACACAGCGTGTTCTACGAACTGTGGATTGACTACAGTTTGGCTCAGCATTGTGAATTCTAACTTCTAAACTTGTCTGAATACATTTGACTGTGTATGCTGAAGAAAGCGTCAATGAAACTGTTTTATTCAAAAGACAAAGACAAGTGGCGCCTACGTGCCTTTCCAGTACAGCAAACTTGCAGCATCCACACTCTAACTTCCCCCATCTCCACATTAAAAACCAACACCAAACTTATAATTTGCCATTAATCTTATGAACAATTATCAAAAACCAAAATTAACCTCCCAACACAAAGCATGCAAAAAAAAAGAGCGCCAAATTACACTTATCCTTGCCAGAAACCACAATTCTAAAGTATATATATACAAACGGGTTATCACGCATATGTACACGCACTGCTATATCTACTGATCCGTCGCAGCATTCTCGATGATAGTCTCTCTCGCTAACCAACGGCCATTTTGTCCAAAAGCTCGCTGACGCCCAGCTTCTGCTCTTGCTAGCTCTTCGTCCGTGACGGGTTCTAGCGGGTCATCTGCGCCAATCTCTTGCCAACTCGCGCCTGCCAACATAACGAAAGCGAACGCAATAACTATACCACCAACGACAGATCCAAGTGAGAGAGGAGTCGAAAAAATAACCCAGTCTGTGACAGCGACAAAGAAGATTGTCAACAGTGCTGCCACACTGGAAAGGACTGGAGACGTCAGCGACATTAAAATCAGAAAACTTCCAGAGAAGATCATGTTGGCCACGATCGAGATAATAAGGAAAAATAAGACGCGTCCAGTCGGTAGCTCAAAACTTTCGAGATCAAGATAGTGAAGAATTGGAACAATGATCCAAACTGTGAATAAAGAAATAATGCCCACAGTAGCTCCAACGATATTAGCAAACAAAGCTGACCGTCGCGCTGATACGGATTTAGGAGGACACAAATAGCGTTTATATATAACCTCATAAAGACCGTATAAAACGGCGCCAATTCCAATGATGATGTTACCAAGAAGTCGATTGCTGCTGGCGCTTGTATCAGCAGCTGCGCCATGAAGAGGCGACAGCGGGCGAAACAGACTGTCACCATAGGCAACTACCATGACGCCAATTACAGCAAGCACAACACTGAACGACTTCAATTTCGTTGTTTTCTCGTGTAGAATAGGGACCGAAAACGCGTATGCAAAGAAAGCCGAGCAATTGTAGATAGCAGTCACGTCGCTTGGAGTTGTGATATTAACTGCGATATACCAAGAGCTTGCTGCTACCGTCATAATCAATGTGAGGATAAAACCGGTTTTCAAGAGGTACATCAGCGGAGAACCTTTCGAGTGATTATGCTCAGCGATGATCTCTAAGGTTGAGTAGATAATGCGATTATGCTTTGTGTAGATCTCCTTCAAAGAGTGTCGAGGAGACAAAAACCACAGAAATACGATCTGCAAAACGAAGAGTAGGGTCCAAGAGCTATGTGTCAGATACAGGATCAAAAGAGGCTTTCTGTAACCAAGATCTTGAGCGATATATGTCGCAGCTTCAGTCTGAACCACAAACGAAACTAGTGCGAAGAGAAGAGCGATGAAGGCACTATATTCTTGTTAGCGCCTACTCTTTCATATTTCTGGAGCATTGCTACATACTAAACATATCGTCTCCCATGAGAAATTGAGCCATGCATAAAATCAGAATGCTGGGAGTGCGTGTCGTGATCATCATAGTCGTTGCCTACCATGTAATCGTCGTCCATTTGAGCATGCAAATAGCGATACTCAGATCTATTGATACTGCTTCGGGGAAAGTCAGAGTTTGATAGAATCTGTGGCAGTCGTCTTCCATTAAAAGTCTCTTGCGAGCCTTTTCGACTCTTTTGGCTTCTTGCGCTGCTGTTATTGCTTCGTATTGACCCCGCATTTGATGCTGAAGAAGGGCCAGCTGCTACCTGGCGCGAAATGGACGAGTACTCAGCGTCATCGTCGTCAGCAGAGTCGTATCCGCCGATGAACGATCCATTTATTGACTGTGTTGGCGATAACAGGTCCAGCGAGTCCGACCTTTTGAGAGGAGGGGTGTTGGAGGGAAAGATTGACATGTTCCTATCGCCACGGGGACACAGAATGAAAGAAAAGAAGGCAAAAGCTCAATAGGCCTGGTCCTATTCGCGTACTATACTGTCTCTGTCTCTGATAGAGCTAGGAAAAGGTGCTGATAAGAAAGAGAATCAGAGTCAGGAAGTCTGAGTTGTTTTAACTGTTGGTGAACGTGATCTGCCTCGGCGCTCCACGGGGTGCTTTGCGGACAGATGGCTTACTGCCCATCTCGGACAGTGACTCGAGCGCCACTGTAACTCTATGTGAATGGCTTTCTGCGGTGCTCTGGAGATGCTAGAACAGAAGATTATAATGGATATTAGGTACGCTATTACAGTCTACTGAGAAAGAGAAGAGCTTCCGGCTATGGAGCATTGTTGAATGTAAAAATTTCAATATGTTTTGTTAAGTGGGCTCTGCTGAGGCAGTCCTCGGCCATCTCCTGTGCCCAGCGATGCCTCGAGCACTGCTCGCTGAAACATATCTTTCGATTGAAATTTACAAGTAGATATAAGCTTACAAAAGAATAAATTATCAACAAATAGATTAACAGCTTATTTTTGAGTGCGACAAAAGAAAAAGAGAACCATTAATATACAAAATGAACTTCCAGTGCGCCATCATAACCAGAGCATACCGCGTATTGCGTATTGCAAAGACTAAGATTCACCATTTTTAAAAAGTATGAGACCAACATAAATGTATCGATATATCCCGACAAGCAGTAACAATATATATATTGCGATCTATAATACAGTCTCAGCCCTTAGATAAGAAGACGCTCGATCTTGTCCTTGATGGCGTAGATCTGGTTCTTGAGCTGAGAAGCGTCGTTCGAGGTGATGGATGCAGCGATGACCTGACGGCTGACACCGCAGGCACGGCCAAGAGCGAGCTTGGAGGGAACGAAGACGTAGGGGACGTTCTTGTCTTCGCAGAGAAGGGGGAGGTGGAGGAGAATCTCGATAGGCTCGGTGTCGGCGGCCATGATGATAAACTCGGAGATACCACGGTTGAGGGTCTTGGTAGCTAGATGAGAGTTAGATAGGAGAAGCTATCTAAGAGAATGAATACAGGACATACCCTCGTTGGCGCCCTTCTTGAGCTGGTGATAGTGGGTGGCCTGCTGAGCGAGGTCAAGAATCTGCTGGGTGAGAGCGGCGTCAGCGAGGGGGAATGCTGTGTTGAGTATTAGTCGCAATCACACAAAGCAGAAGAAATGATAAATAAATAGTACCTTTGGGGTTGGGAGCAGACATGTTGAAAGATGAAGATGAAGATGAAAAGATGAAGTTGATCTAGTGTCGAGAGTGAATGATGCGAATTAAAAAAGGGTTCCTTGCAGTGCTCGCCCTCTCTATATCGCCCAGTGAGAAATCAATAAAGTACGAAGGGTACTTTGAAGAAGAGAAGAGGTTGGCAGGGAGACGCGTGAGGAGAGAAGTTGGATATGTGCTGGTAAATTTTTTTGAGAGAGAGAGAGAGATGTAAAATTTGGGAGGAGCAGAAAGTGAAAAAGAGGTTTTTGAAATTTTGAAGAGTTTAAAGATTTTCAAAAGTTTTGAAACTGCGATTTGCTTACAAAGGCAAAGGCGGATAAGGTTTGAAGGGTGTTGAAACCTTGGATACAGGCACAGAGTGAAGGACAAAGACGATTAGAGATTAAGAGTGGTGATGGATGAGAGTGAGTGATTGTTTACAGTGAGAAAAGTATTGAAGAGTGTTGATAGTGTACTGAACAAGATAGTAAACAAATTCAGTCTTCTTTAACAACAAGAACAAGAACAAGGACAGATCAACGCAGCAACTACAAATCAAGCGATTATCAAAGCACCGCCAGTATCAAACACTAAAACACTCAGCACACACTGGCTACACTTGCACTGGCTGGTCTGTCTGTCACTCACTTCTCTCCTGGCTCAACCTTTGTGAGTGTACACTGTGTGAGTTGACTCCGTGTGTGTGCTATCAGAGATAGAGGCGCCCGCTCCGATAAGGCCATGCCCAGGGTTAGGGCCATTTCCGGGTGGTTGATATGGAACACAGCGTACAACTGGGCACGGGGATGTAGTTAAAGCCGCTCTAAGCGTGCACATCTGGTCACAGTCCAATCATATCTGCCCGCAGCACTGGGTACTAGTCCCAATCCAGTTAGCGCCGTTTCCCATTGGCCGTGGTCCAACTGGCGATATTTAGTGTTCCCAGCGCCCACAACTCGTTTTCTTCCTCCTCTTTACACCTCTGTCGTACTTCATCAGTCCTTCACCCGCTCTTCTTTTGCAATCCAATCCTCTTTTCGTCTAGAAATCATTCGCAATGGCCACTGAACTTTGGTAAGTCTTCTTTTTTCTTTCTAGGGGTTTTTTGAGCTTCGCAATCGCACAATGTGACGAATACTAACAATTTTTTTTCATTGCAGCCCCGTCTATGCTGTAGGTTATCTTATCAATCTGTCTTCTGCTATCCTTTTATCGGCCAGCAGCACATTCCCTTAATGATCTAGCGTTCTGACATTTGTCCTTGCAGCCCTTCTTCGGCGCCATGGGAGCCACCGCTTCCATCGTCTTCACCTGTGAGTTTATTATCCCTCGCTTTGCATTCCAGTGACCCACACAATCCATCCGATCATCGATTGCATCCTCCACTGCAATTAGCGTCCTCGTTGATCTTTCTCTTAATGTTCATACTTCGAATTCGACTTTTAATCTCTTATCGTTTTCTGGATTTTGTGCACTGGGTGCTTATCTGCAATCTGATTGGCTGCTGACTTTGCCCCCTAGCCTTCGGTGCCTCCTACGGTACTGCTAAGTCCGGTGTCGGTATCTGCGCTACCGCTGTCCTCCGCCCTGACTTGATCATCAAGAACATTGTTCCCGTCATTATGGCTGGTATCATTGCCATTTACGGTCTCGTCGTCTCCGTTTTGGTTTCCGATGGTCTTGCCCAGAACCAGGCTCTTTACTCTGGATTCATCCAGCTCGGTGCCGGTCTCTCCGTCGGTCTTGCCGGTCTTGCTGCCGGTTTCGCCATTGGAATTGTTGGTGACGCTGGTGTCCGTGGTACCGCCCAGCAGCCCCGTCTCTTCGTCGGAATGATTCTTATTCTCATTTTCGCTGAAGTCTTGGGTCTCTATGGTCTCATTGTTGCCCTTCTCCTCAACTCCCGTGCTACCACTGATGTTCAGTGCTAAGCGGATCGTTTTTATATAGTCTATCTTATATAAAACAACCTCTTTCATCTACATACCTTTTTAAACCATCAAAATTCATTATATATAGAATTTTTCTTTTTCTTTTTCGGATGCTTGTTCTTTTTTTGTGTACTTCGGGGAATAAGGAGTGGTTATAGTGTGCTTTTGTATTAATTAAATAAAGTTGGCATTTTAGGGGTTTCTATTCATGGCTTACATTTCTCATGTCTTTTACTTGTTGTCGGATTGTCGATCTGTGAATGAATTAGGGATGTATGGATGTGAAGAGCGGCAGGGACATAGACGTTGGTTGGTATTTACGAAATATAATGATTAAACAGTCATTAACAAAATATATTTAATAATTGCCAGCAGTATTCTTCTTTACTTGGGTATTTGTAGATTGTAGATGTGCTTTGAGATAGTGAGTAGATCAGAGGATAAGGTGTGATGTGCGCTTGGGGAAGGCTGCACACCCCCTTCGCTTGTATCTTATCGAGCGAATTGGAAGCACGCCTTCCGTAGCAGCTCAAAGATTGGCTTTTTTTCTAGTCAGCCAGCCTACGGATAGCGTGCGGCCGTGCTGGTACTTTTGGCACTCTGAACTGAAATACTAGAGTCAATTTGAATGAATTAGTGGGTTGCTTTATTGATTAGAATGGTTGCGATACGATTTGATCTGAGCAATTGATAAACAGCATGTGAATATATCTTATCAACGTAAATAAAGCCAAAAGAGAATTACAATCAATCAACTTCTAATCACTTGCTTCATTTATCAATCAAAGAGTCAGATCCTCGGAGTCCATATAATGGGCTGAGCTGGTTATCGTGAGCGAGCGGACGAGCGTTTAGATACGAGGTACGCGGTCACTTTTAATTTGGTTACGTTTGGTGTATCTCCGTAGACAGAAATTGCAAACAGAAAAATTTCAACACGAGTCACTGTGGTCTTCATTTTTTAATAAATTAGCAGCTATTGTTATGCATTTGTGATAAGAAGAGACAGTGGATGAAGTTGAAGAGCAACTGCGATGATCTAATTTGCCTGATTTGGAAATCTGTAACTGCACCTTCCCAGCTCTGGAACATCAATTCACGCTCAGACTGAATTAAAGATCTGATTACTGAATCTCATACACCAATCCTCACGCGCTATGATATTCTCGTAAACAATAGCATCGGCAGTAATATACTAACCAATGTCGCCTGGAGTCAGGTACTACACCCGAGACTGATGTAAGCATAAAGGCCGACTCGGGCTGCTCTGCAAGTGACCGCTGTCTCCTGCGGATCGTAATACACAATTGACTAGATTTCGATTTGATTCAGCAAGCAAAGCATACACAAACAAGAAGCAGTTTATATCTGCTAAACATATAACGTGAAAAACAGAAGTCTCTCATTCTGGCGAACCGACAGCTAAACCCGATCAACATCCGACCCCTACGCAGGCCGACACATCACTTGTTGCGACTAAAGTCTGGGGTTACCGCAGCTCTATTTTTTGCCTCTGCGACTCTGCTTTATTCGACACCGGTGCTTTATAGTGGAGGTATTGGACAGTCGCTACCTTTTGCTTCTTTAGTTGGTCGTCCGCATCATCCAGCAATGGGAACCAAGAGTATGTGTTTGGATCTGATCACGAGTCAGCCTGATGGAGTCAGAAACTGCCTCTTAAAATGCTGCAATATTCTCTGTTACTTGTATTCTAACGCGTGCGACAGCTCCCCCTCAAACGCCTCCAACATGGACGCTGACTCCCGGCCAGATCGCCTCTGAAATGGAGTCCCTTCTCGCCGAATCGAAGAAACTCCAAGACGAAGTAGCGGCCGGTTCAGATCCTACGTTCGACTCGGTCATCAAGACTCTGGCTGATTCTTCTAATGTTAACAACGGGTTAATTAGCCAGCTTACGTTTTACCAACATATTAGCGCGGACAAGGATGTTCGCGACAGCAGCAGCAAGGCTGAGGAAATCTACAGGGTCAGCAATATCTCCATGTGTGTACTGTATCTCAAACTAATCTTTTTGCAGGACTTTGAAATCGAAGCGTCGATGCGCGAGGATCTATTCAAGGTCGTAAACGCGGTCTACAAGCAAGACCCCGAAGTTGACGCGGAATCGAAGCGATTGCTGGAGAAAATGAATCTCGATTTTGTGCGAAACGGACTAGCGCTTCCGATTGAGACGCGCGAGGAACTGAAGGTTTTGCAGAAGAAATTGTCGAATTTGGAAGTGCAGTACAACAAGAACCTCGGCGAGGAGACGGGTTTCATTTTGTTTACTGCCGAAGAACTTGACGGCGTTCCCGAGGATATTATCTCGCAATTCGAAGAGGTCGATGGCAAGTACAAGATGACGTACAAGTATCCTGATTTATTCCCCGTGATGAAATACGCCAAGAATCCGGATACCCGTCGGCGAGCATTTGTCGGGGACCAGAACAAGGTCATGGATAATACCGAGCTTTTGATTGAGGCTGTCAAGTTGCGCGCTGATATTGCGCATTTGCTTGGATATAAGACGCATTCTGCTTATGTGCTTGAGGATCGCATGGCAAAGTCCCCTGAAAAAGTCATGACTGTAAGTTTTTAAGTCCTGGGTGTGGGTGTTTCAAGTGTTTCTAATTTTTGGTGCTATAGTTCCTTGATGATCTGCGATCAAAGCTAAACAGTGCTGGCAAAGCAGAGATCTCTAGACTTTTAGAGCTGAAAGTAGAGGATGAAAAATCCCTTGGTCTTCCTGAAGATTTAACATTTAATGTTTGGGACTATCGCTACTTTGACCGTCTTCTTCTTGAGAAAGAGTATGAGGTTGACGATCAAAAGATCAGCGAGTACTTTCCCATGCAATCGACTATCGAGAAGATGCTTGGTATTTTTGAAGTGTTGTTCATGCTCAAGTTTGAAGAAGTCACAGGTGAAGACCGCTCTGTCTGGCACGAAGATTGCAAGCAATTTGCCGTGTGGAAGAATGATACCGGCTCAGACGAGTTCGTCGGCTGGTTATACTTTGACTTGCATCCTCGTGAAGGTAAATACGGACACGCAGCGAACTTCAATTTGGGTCCCGGTTACACTGATAAAGAGGGAAATCGCGTGTATCCTGTTACCGCGCTCGTTTGCAATTTCTCGAAGCCGACGGCTAAAAAACCTTCGCTGCTAAAACACGACGAAGTTGTCACTTTTTTCCATGAACTTGGACATGGTATTCATGATCTTGTTTCGGTGACAAAGTACGCGCGCTTTCATGGTACCAACGTCGCGCGCGATTTTGTTGAGGCTCCGTCGCAAATGCTCGAGTACTGGTGCTGGCAACCGAAGGAACTTAAGGGCCTTTCGAGCCACTACCTCGAGCCGAGCAAGACGATCGACGACGACCTTATCGCCAAGATCGTCAAGAGTAAACATGTTAATGGAAATCTCTTCAATCTTCGTCAGTTGCATTTCGCTCTGTTTGACATGACTCTGCACACCTCCGACGGCAGTCTTGACGTCACACAAGCGTGGAACAGCATGCGCGAAGAAATCGCACTGATGCAACAAGGCAACGAAACCACCTATGGCTTTGGCTCTTTCGGACACTTGATGGGCGGCTATGATTCTGGTTATTACGGATATTTATGGTCCCAAGTCTTTGCCGCTGATATCTTCTACACCGAGTTCTTAGCCGGTCCAATGAACACGACAAACGGCTTGCGATACCGTGATACGATTTTGAAACCGGGCGGGTCGCGCGAGGAGTCTGATAACCTGAAGGAGTTGTTAGGCCGTGAACCGAACAATGTTGCTTTTTTGAGCGAACTTGGTGTGGAGAATTAGATCTTCTGAATTGTTCTCTTGTGCGTTTACGTCGCGTGGGTTCAATGCTGTAGAGTGTTAAATTGCACGGTTGACTGTTGTCGTGCGTTTGTATTCACTAACTTGTCTGAGATTGTAAATGCAATTTTATTCAATTACCAAAAAGAATTAAAAAAAATTAAAAAAAATTCAGAAAATCAATTAAGAGTATTCATTGCTCTTTAAATGTGTTGTAAATGCTCAAAGACCACTAATTTATCTGAATATTCCCGAATGCGTAATTGGACTCCTGCGGCGTGTACCTTGCCAGTCGACTTACTCCACGGTCAACAAACACACCACCCATCTCAATTAGACAGCAAGATCCGCTCCTCGAGCATAACTTTGTCTAATTATTTTGTGAATAAATTGTTCAAAGTGTCTCTTACTTTTCTTTCATTACGAACCGGGCAAAGCACTGCGGCAGCACGTTGTCTTTGTTCGTGGGGTTATTATAGATCAGGCAATAGACGACTGAATCTTTCGGGGCTAGAAAGCGATAGACGAGGATATAGCTATACTTCTGCGTTTGGAATGATTAATAAAGGTAAGAATGGATGCATATATCTTCAATCAGCCCTATGTGAACGAAGACATTGACATGCGCAATAGTACCGCCCCAGCCAGCGCCTAGATGGACACACACTCCCGCCGAGATCATTTCCGGGATCTCGCGCGTGATATCCGAATCCAAAGCCCTCAACGATCGAGTCTCTGCGGTTTCCGAGCCGTCGTTTGAGAGTGTTGTAAAGCCACTTGTGGATGAGAATCAGGATCGGTATGGGGATGTGCCGCAGTTGTTGTTTTATCATAATGTGAGCGCGGATAAAGAGGTGCGCGATAGTAGCGCAAAGGCCGAGAAGGAGTACCGAGTGAGCCAACTAGTGATCTTACAGCTGGAGAGATACTGACAAGATTTAGGATTATAGCATTGAAGCGTCGATGCGCGAGGATATGTTCAAGGTGGTTGACGCGGTTTACAAGCAATCGCCCAAACTCGACCCTGAATCCCAGCGTCTTCTTGAGAAAATGCATCTAGACTACGTACGAAACGGACTTGCGCTGCCGAAAGAGACTCAGGACGAACTGAAGAAGTTGCAAAAAGAACTGTCGAGTCTTGAGTTAGCGTACAAGACTAACCTGGGCGAAAACACCGAGTTCATTCTCTTCACAAAGGAAGAACTTGAAGGTGTACCCGAGGACACTATGTCACAATTCGAACAAGTCGGCGAAAAATACAAAATGACATTCAAGTACCCCGACGTAGTCCCCGTCGGCAAATACGCCAAATCAGCCGACACCAGACGCCGTGCTTTCGTAGGCGACCAAAACAAAGCGATTGAGAACTGCAAGTTGTTAGCTGAAGCGGTCATATTGCGGGCAAAGATCGCGAAGATTATGGGATATAAGACGCACGCGGCATATGTGCTCGAGGAGAGAATGGCAAAGTCGCCTGAGAATGTTTTTAGCGTATGTTCCTGGTTGAAGTGTGGAGTATGATGTACTGATTGTTTTAGTTTTTGAATGACTTGAGGTCGAAACTGACCGAGTCTGGAAAAGCCGAGATTGCTAAACTTCTCGAGCTGAAGACGGAGGATTTGAAGTCGCAGGGATTCGCAAAGGATCCTACCTTTAATGTCTGGGACTATCGCTACTTTGACCGATTACTGCTTGAGAAAGAGTACGAAGTCGACGATCAGAAAATCAGCGAGTACTTCCCGATGCAGCCAACCGTCGAGAAGATGCTTGGAATATTCGAAGAATTGTTTTCACTTCGTTTCGTCGAAGTGAGCGGTGATGCGCGATCCGTCTGGCACGACGACTGTAAGCAGTTTGCCGTGTGGGAGAAAGTTGACGATGGCGAAGACGAAGTCGCCTTTGTAGGTTGGCTGTATTTTGATTTGCATCCGCGGACGGGAAAGTACGGACACGCAGCGAATTTTAATTTGAACCCTGGGTACACGAACAAAGACGGTACGCGAGTGCATCCCGTCACTGCGTTGGTATGCAATTTCTCCAAACCTACAGCGACGAAACCATCGTTGCTCAAACACAGCGAAGTCGTGACCCTGTTCCACGAACTTGGCCATGGAATCCATAACCTCGTGAGCGTGACTACCTACCCGCGCTTTCACGGTACGCGAGTTGCACGGGATTTTGTCGAAGCGCCGTCACAGATGCTTGAGTTTTGGTGTTGGCAGCCGGCACAGCTGAAGCGGTTGTCGGGCCACTATCTTGATCCGAGCCAGGCGATTGACGACGCGCTGATCGAGAAGATTGTGAAGAGTAAGCATGTTAATGGAAGTCTGTTTGCGCTGCGACAGCTGCATTTCGGATTGTTTGATCTTACCTTACACTCCTCTGACGATCGCGACGATATCGATGTCGCAAAGTTATGGAACGAAATGCGACAGGAGATTGCGTTATTGCAGCAAGATAACGAAGTAACCCACGGCTACGCCTCGTTTGGCCATTTAATGGGCGGCTACGACTCTGGCTACTACGGCTACTTATGGTCCGAAGTCTTCGCAGCTGACATCTTTTACACCAAGTTTAAAAAGGACGCGATGTCGAAGGTGGCGGGGATTGCGTACCGAGACGCGATTTTGAGACCTGGAGGGTCGAGAGATGAGATGGAGAGTTTGAAGGCGCTGTTGGGACGCGAGCCTACGAATGGCGCGTTTTTGGCAGAGTTGGGTATTGCTGCAAGTGTTTCTACTTAGCCTTTACTGCTTGGCTGTCACTGTGTAGATGTTGCGTAGAGTGTTGTATTTCCTAGAGTAGCAATGCTGTACAATCAGGCGAGTCTTGAGCTGTTAATACAATGGATGAAGAGGAGAGTCTCATACGATAAAGCAGTGCGCACTCGCTTCCTGAACAAGCGACTGACTCAACTGTGTGTCAGGGTCCAACTGGGCAAGGGTTAATAAACACGTGCATGATCCATTGTTCCCAAAATAGGAAACCAAAGCCGTGGGAACGTTGGTCTGTGCTGGAAAAGGGACGTTTCCTGAATAGGAAATGGAGGCGATGAGGGACGGAAAGGTCTGGACAGAGGAGACAGTTTTCTTCTTTTCTTGTTTCCTTATCTTGTTGTTGTTAGTTGATAGTATTGTTGTTGATACTGGGACTAGATAAGCAGCTATTGCTTTATCAAGTGGATTAACAGTCTATTGAGCACAGCTCTGAGTACATTCTGTACTTTTGCACGGCCGGCTCAGTGACATTCTCAAGCTGTTTGGCAGTTTAGTCGAGAGAATTACTCACGCCATCTCTGCTTATCCTCGCCACCGTCACTCACTATATTTACTAGCTCCTCGAGCGATAAACCGCAGCTATTATATCTGAAAATACTTGAGAATATATAATCAAGTGCCTTTCAGTGCTCTGACAATCCCAGCAAGTACAGTGCGAATCCAACGTTGTGGGCGCCGCGGAATTTTGGTTGCTGTGAAACCCCATCACCTCCTCGATTCTTTACGCGTCATCCCTCGCAACGTCCACGTGAAGATCTTTGATTTATATATAACTTCACCGCGAGCTGCGTTTTTGTTCAGTTACAATACACACAATGGCATACACGGTGACTAGCGCGAATAATTCGCCTTCGCCAGTGTACTACTCAGCAGGCAAGACAGTGGCTTCACCAACCAACGAGAAATACCCTTACGACGAGATCCCATATTCTGATCTCAAAGAGGCAGCTATACATACACACGCACAGCCCCTGCGCGAAGAAGTACCAACATTTTTCCATCTTCCGCACTACGCCAGATCAACCTCCTCATTGTCGACCATTTCAACCGTTAGCACGTCGTCAGTGTCGTCGTCAGAGGAACTCGAGAGACAGGCGATGAATATGTCGCCGTCGCTTAGTATCGGCGGATCGCAGCCCAAAATCAGGGATTGCACGCACACCGTTGTACTATCTTACGACGACGACGACGAGGACCACTCTGACGAGCGAGACGAGGAAGAGACACGGAGCCGGAGACGACGCGCAATGGTGGTCAAGGCCAGAGCGTTCGACTGGTCACCTTTACCCTGGTCGTACGCTGAAGTGCAAGGAGACTGGTGGCTTGCTGAAGTCGACAGGCGTTTGAACGAACTTGCGATTCGTGATCGGCTTGGGGAGGAAGATGAGCCGCGAGGTCGATCAGGCGCGCCAAGAGAGAATATGGTGAGCGGGGTCTACGACGAAGAAGGATATGAATACGACTACGATGATGATAACGAGGAAGACGAAGCGTATTACATGTGCGAAGAGCCCGAAGAGTTTGAGCAAGAGTACGATAGCCGGGGTCGCCCTGTGCTGAAGGTGTTGACAACGTTCAAAGGGGGCATGGGATTTGAGAGCGCTGGTCGCTCTGAGCGGAGTGGGTACGGGTTTTAGTTATTTAAAGATCATAGTTTGCTTTTTGTATTCAGGATTGGCGTTACGTGTTTATGAATTATGAGTTTAGTTGTTAGAATGGCCTGGACTAATTATAGCATGAGAGAGGATTGTAATTAATTATTATACGAGTTATAATTTATGCTATAAGCGATAGAAATGGAAGCAGAGGATGGCCATGTGAGAGAGGTTTTTTACGACTAGAGCAGTGACCCTGTAGATCATTGACATGACATAACAGGACATTAGAGACAAAGAAAGGATCATTTAAAACACGAGAGTTGTATTAGGTGACTGTACAACGTAATTGCAGAGATCTGAGATCCCGATGGTCGCGTGTTGATAGTTTGTCCACGCGACTGATTCAAAACGCGTTGATAGTCTGTTCACGCGACTGATTCAAAACGCGTCGATAGTTCTTTAGCAGATAGTACGAGATAAACACGAGACCTGTCATATGCTCTCTAATAAAGTCTTGTTTCCAGTATCTCCATTAACTCCTGCTCCCTACTCTTACTCATAGTTCTTACATTCATTTCTCATCATCCCATCAATCTCATCTAAGCAACGGAGCAGCTGCACTCGTGGCGTCGGCTGGCGTGCGACTCACACAAATGCATCACCGCGGTCCGAAACACCCAGCGCTGCGCTTTAACTAAATTAATTATGTTCTTAGTAATATCTTACTAAATATGTTACATAAGTAATTAAGTGCGGATAGCGTTCTTTGAGACAAGTCCGCTGGGAAGAAATGCAAAACAGCAAGTGCTCACACCACCAACGAGACTACTTTGCACACTATTCACAGTACACGAAGGAGTATACACATAACGACTCTTCCAGTAATTGGAACACAGCAAACACATAACGCGGGGACAACTACCCCGTCCTGGGCTCCGAGCACCCGCCGCAAGCCTGATCCTCCGGGGCTTGTCCGGGGTCAACTATGCGCCGCACCGCATCCGGCTCGAAGCCGAGGAGATTCACCGCAGCGGATAGCCAATCAGAACAAGAGTTTCGTCAGCAGAAGCAGTATACTTAAGACTAAATAGTCTGTAAAACAGTGCAATAAACACTGAAAATACAGTGCAAATATGCAGAAACCCGGAAAACACCGGTTGTGCTAGGGGAAAACAGCAGTGCAGCGCAGTGCAGTGGTTGCGTTTGCCCCGGCGAAGCTTCTGCTTTGACTGCTTTCGGCTGCCCACAAGTGTATTTAATCCTCGCGTGTCCCGGCATCTCCTTCTATCTCTGCTATCTGTATACCACTATTACTACTATTATTCCTACTCCTACTACTTCTACTACTTCTACTAGTACTTGTACTACCACTTCTATAACATCTACTCCTACTCAGATCAATTCAATATCAAGATGTCCTACTCTCCCATGGTTCGTGTCCTTCGTCTTCACGGTGGTTAGCCCCCCTACCACTTTTCCTTCTTTTTCGTATCCACTTTTAGCTGATCTTCGCCTCCCTCTTTTTGCTTTCTTGCGCTAAAGGACTCTGTTGATCCTCTAGAACCCTATGATCACGATGACGACTTCTACTCCCGCTCTGACGACCCCGATGAGCCCTTCCCTGAAGGTTGCCACCCCGGCGTCTGCGGTCTGTGGAAGAACCCTTACTTCAAAAAGTCTTCAGACTCTTCAGATTCCAACATGATTGCCGAAGCTGTTTTTGACGACAGCACCCACGAGCAGGTTCACGGTCATTTCCACGAGTTTGTCGAAAAAGTAGAGTCTGCTTCTTCTTCCACTTCCTCGTCCGCTGCGCACTCGCAAGCCAGCAGCGTTGACAACTCGCGTCGCAACAGTGCTGCTACTAATTCCAACAATAGCGAGTAACTGTCTCTTTCTTTTGTTGACATAGATTCGCGTTCTTAGTAG
This sequence comes from [Lipomyces] yamanashiensis, assembly GCA_030572775.1. Classification (NCBI taxonomy): domain Eukaryota; kingdom Fungi; phylum Ascomycota; class Lipomycetes; order Lipomycetales; family Lipomycetaceae; genus Myxozyma; species [Lipomyces] yamanashiensis. Next base: position 198,045 of record JAJMBS010000025.1, read on the forward strand.
CTCCTGCTGCCTTCCGCGAATGCATTCAGTATCACTGAACTGCGACTCAGTTTGTATATATACGTCTCCATCTCATATAGCGATAAGGCATGGGTTTTGCTTCTTACTTCTTACATTCTACGTTCAAACACTGAGGATCTTCAACAGGAGATCCCCATCTGTTTGCTGAAGATCTTTCTGATCTTCGTCTTCCTTCTTTCTTTTTATCGTAATTGGATTTGGATTGGATTCTTTTCCAGGTTGGACTGGTTTTTATTAACGGGGCGCAATATATTATTACACTTATTTTATTATTCTGCGTAATGTAACTCCACTGTAATTTCTCGTCTAAATCCTCGGTAAATTGATCAACATTCAATATACAATACAATTATTACTTATCCGTGGCAACAGTCCAATGTTCTTACGGCCATCTAGATCACTCTCGCCCTCATTCTCCTGACACCGTCGATCTTCCCTCCTCCTTCTCCTCCTCTCATTTGTTAATATTCTCGGATCAAAGTCATTTTCAAACACGTTATCCGTCTCATTTCATTCCACACTGGCGCTTTCAAAAAGGGTGGGACTGTGCGGTGGTATCGGGTTAGGGGGGAAGATAGCGGGGGAGTGGGTTTTGTGTGTCGGATGGTTGCTATTCTACTTAACTCAGATCGAGAGTAGATTGTATAAGATATATAATTGACGAAACAGGAGATAAATAGAAAGAGCACTACAAAAAGAGTATAGCAGATCATAAAGGAGTCGTACTAACAAGAATTCTGGACTGTAACAATCGAACTGGGCGTCTTGCCATCTAAAAACTCCAGCAAATTCTGCACCGTAGCAGCAGCAATATTATCCAACGCCTCTCTCGTCAAAAACGCTTGATGGCCAGTAATACAGACATTGTGGAACGTCAATAGACGCGAAAAAGTGTCGTCTTGAAGAACGTCGTCGGAAGTGTCTTCGAAGTAGATGCCTGATTCGTTTTCGTAGACGTCCATGCCTACTTGACCAATTTTCCCGTTCTTGAGATACTTGATCAGAGCTAGAGTGTCGATTAGCCCTCCTCGGGATGTATTGATGATCATGACCTAGATTCTGTCAGTATTCACTAGAGCGATTAATAAGAAGTACTCACGCCATCTTTCATTTTCGACAGTGTCTCGTCGTTGATCATGTGAAATGTAGACGACATCAACGGACAATGCAGCGAGATGATATCCGAAGTAGACAATAGCTCTTCCAGCGCGACATACTTCATACCTGCTTCTGTAGCAAGTTCAACATTGGGATATGGATCATAACATACCACCTCTGCACCAAACCCATTACATATCTTTCCCGTCAATCGACCAATCTTTCCCGTGCCAACGATCCCGATTCGTTTCTTGTTCATATCAAACCCCGTCAACCCTTCAAGCGAGAAATTTCCTGTCCTGACTCGTGTATACGACTTATGCAGGTTGCGATTCAACATTAGCATCAATCCGACCGCGAACTCGGCAACGGCGTAGGGCGAGTACGCGGGCACTCTAGCGACTTTGACACCATGTTTTTCTGCCGCTGCCAGGTCTACGTTGTTGAAACCTGCGCATCTCAAGAGAACGAATTTAAGACCCTTGCTGGCTAGTTTTTCGATACTGGTTGCCGAGAGCTCGTCGTTGACAAAGATACATATCGCGTGGAATCCCTCGGCTATGATTGCGGTCTCGTCGTCGAGACGGGTCTGCAGGAACGTCGCTTTGATGCCTGCTTGTTCGAGTGCTGGGTTCAAATGTGCCACATCATATTTCTATCTCCTTTGTTAGTTGAACAGACTGGAAGCAGATTTGACAAAAGGAGACGTACTTTGGTTGAAAAGACTGCTACTTGGCAGCTATGATAAGGTGTCAGCGCACACACAACAGTTCCACTGACGAAGTACTCACGATTCGTTGCCTTCAGCCATTTCTCTTTTTTTTTTCCGATTGAATTTTCTTTGTACTTGTATAATCTAACTCAGTTTACTCTTAATCTGTCAATAACACAGTAACAATAACAGAGCGAGAATCAGCTGTACAGAACCAGCTATGTGACATTGTGCATGTGCAGCTGCGGCTTGGTTGCGTGGTTCTGGAAGCGATCTGCGCAGTTCGCTTTCTGGCTTTTCTATTACGGAGATTAAGTGGCTCGCGAGGTTATATACTGTTCATATTGGATGTTTGCAGATACTTCTCAGGACAGAGTAATACAATAGATTATAGATCTGGTTTTTTTTATACATATTATACAATAGCGGCTATCCTACATTTCTCCACACTCAATAATCGACACATCAAACGGCGTTGGTCGATCACCTTCATCCGTAGGCACATGTTCAATCTTGCGCACAACATCCCGTCCTTCGACTACTCGTCCAAAGACGACGTGCTTCCCGTCAAGATGGGGTAGCGAGGCGCAGGCGATGAAGAATTGGCAGCCGTTGGTGTTTGGACCTGAGTTTGCCATTGAGACTGAGAATGGTTCATCTGCGTTGCATGATTAGGTTAGTCAACTTACGCTGTATTTTTGCACAGCAGCAAATTCGAAAAACTCACGTTTGAATTGAAAGGATTCGTCGGCGAATGTCGTTGTACCGTAGATCGATGTAGATCCGGTTCCATTATGTCGAAGAAAATCACCACCCTGGATCATAAAATCTTTGATCTGTAATGACATTAGTTTACGCGCCCTTCGTTTCGAAATGAAAATATTCTCTTCTCTGCAAGAATACTCACCACACGATGAAACCTCGAGTTTTTGTACCCTTGAGGTATATTATTAGCCTTATATTCGCCAGTACATAACTGCCTGAAATTCTCTGCCGTTCTAGGAAGTTTATCTTTGAATAGCTCGATTTTTATTCTTCCAATTTTTTGACCTGTATGCGTTAGAATCAGCAAGCTGTAACAAACCGCTAGGAAACGAGATAATGATACCATTTAACCCAACCTAATCATCACCATCCGTCAGTATTCTAAATAATCACAGTAAATCTTCTAAAAAAGAAACGTACATCAAAGAAAACGATAGGATTATGGAAATCATAGGGAACGCAGCTTCCGTTACTTGACGCAATAGCATGCGCAGCAGATGATGACCTCACCGGCGCAGCAGAAATTGTCGCCATCTTTTAAACCTTTTTCGCTACACTCCCTGACCTTTCAAATCCAAGAATAGCGCACTGATAAGACAGTGAGATCAGACTTGAGATAAAAGGAGGCCACAGAGAGCAAGTATGGCGAAAAACTTGACGCAATGACGTCTTTTTAACGGGTGTTAGCCCGCGGCGCAGAGTGAGTCACGTGAATAGTTTAAATGAGAGCGCACAGAAGTGCGAATAGACGAGAAATGCAGAGTTCTGAGTGGACAAAAGTGAGTTGAGCTGAAAATGACTGAATGAGTCTGTTTTCAACGTGTTTTTACTATAATTTCAGACAAACAGAGCGCATTAAAGCTGATTTAAACACTTCTTATCGCGAAGCCGACGCGAACACGAGCACACGCGCACGTCATCTCCCAGCTGACTCAAAGTGTTTTGGACATATAAACACGGGTATATATAATATGTAAAATCCGCTCCTTTGCATCCACAACAACCAGCGAAAAACCCGCACTGGCTCGGGCGTTTTGCTCATCGCCCCGACATGGTGCAAAATAATCTCATCCTGCTCGCCCTTCTTTTGTAACCCGCCAGATCTGCCTTGTTCTGCTCTTCTGTCCCTGTTTGACTTTTGAACAGAGTAGCGCAGACTGCTAATTTCTAGGGCCGAGATCAGTGTGCTCAGGACCCCGACGAAGCCAAGAACGGCCATTACTCTTCACAAGCCTGATCGGGGAGCGCATGATCGCTTGCTGATTCATCATCTATCATCATCGTCCTCAATATCTCAGTATCCACGGTATTGAAAGCAGATACCCTTGGTTCACGATATCTACTCGGTAGCCCAATTTTGTTGATTTAGTTTTCTTGTTTTTTCAAGTCCTCGTGTGCCTCTGGAAAGCGCCTCTGTGATACAATATAGTGCAATTTATCAATATGGCCACCACCAGCTCGGCCATAAGTTCTCTTATCTCAACCACCATAGCCAGCACGGCTGCAGGAGCCACTTCCTTTACCACTACGAGTCAATCCACTCAGTCAATACAGATCACGGCTACTGTTTCGGATTCTAGCACGCCTGCGACGGCGTCTGCCTCACAGACCTCTGATAGTGGGTCGGCGGGAGGGATTTCTCCGACCAAGTCTCCCGGCCTATTCTATTTCTGTATCGCATTTGGAGTCATGATGGTTCTAGTCTGGTGCGCACTTTTTTTTAATTGATAATGGACAGCTCTAACCAACGCAAAGGACATTCGTGGTCGTTAAGTACTGCGTCGTGCGCAATCGCCGCTCCGCAGCCGACCCCAACGACCCTCAGCACCACGCCACCGGTTTCCATTTTGGCGGGATCTACGATGACCAAGCGTTTGATCTCGGAATCTTGCGCACATCAGCGTCCGGACGACGGCTTCATCGCGAGCGGAAAGTGCTCACGCATCCGGAAATGGAAGAGCGGTTCCCGGAGAAGAAGTATAAAGTGTGGAGAGCTGAGCGCGAGAGTGCCGGATTGTCGGCTGAAGGAGGCGTTGCGCAGTCAGTTGCTACCGCGAGTAAAGCTGTGAGTATACGAAGTATTGCACAGGCTCCTGATGCTGCTGAGTCGGAGAAGGCTCAGATGGAGGAGCTGAGAGTTGACGCTTCGACCTCTGAGGCACCACCTTCGCAGCCGAATAGCGATGAGGAGGGCACGAGAAATAGCAATATGGAGAGTACGACTGCGCACGAGGAGACTGTGAACGAAACCACTGCCGAGACAACTGCCCACGAAACGACTGAAGACCTCGCATCGCCTGACCTCGAATGTACTCTAACAGCTGACACCTATGCAACCTCTACACGCGTCGACTCTAACTACAAAAACGACGACACTGACGATGAGCTTCTCGACGACCTCGACGAAGTTCGCGCTCATCCAAACATGGAAGTTGCTGCGGGATGCGACGAGAATACGGGTGATGTCTGTGTGATTTGTCTCGAGACTCTCGAAGATGACGATGATGTTCGGGGGCTTACTTGTGGACATGCGTTTCATTCCTACTGTATTGACCCATGGCTTACGATCCGACGCGCGTGTTGTCCGCTATGTAAAGCAGACTACTACATTTCTCGCGCCGACGTCCAACTAGGCCTTCCCGACCCTGCAGCCTCGCGCCGTCTCGACGAGCACGCAGTCGGATACCAACCACAAATGAGCCAGCAACACCGTCTACGCTTTGCAGGTGACACTGGAGCGTCGGATTTAGGCGCGCGCACGATCTGGCAAGATGTACTTGATAGCAGGTTCGTGCGCACGCGTCTTTCGCGTCTTCGCAGGCACAATCCACCCGCCAGCAATAGCGACGCAGCAGCTCCTGCCATGGAAGAAACAGCTAACGAAACACACCCTACACAAACACAAACCCAAGCCGACACACAAGCTCGTTCAGCCGAAGCAGCCGAATGGCGTCGTCGTCAGCGTCGCGAACTTCGTCGGCAACGATACGCGGCGCTGCGAGAACAGCAGCGACGCGACGAGGAGAATTCGTCACAGGTCGTCGGACTTGGACTCCATGGTAGTGTCATTTAACCTCTTATTTTGTTTATCATTTGCGATGGGGATGGGTTTATATATAGTGAATCTCTTGTGATATTTTGATTTATTTGCGAGGCGTGTTTGTTTATCATTAATAGCGCAGGCGTTGTCGGTGTATGATTTGAGTTGCTGTTTGTGTTATGATGAATGATGACTATGATGATTTGTGCTTTATTTACGAATTGGTGGTTTTTCCATATTTTAATCATATGACTTTACTTTTCTTGTTACTTATGAATACCTAGCACAAGGTTCGTACATTATAATTTTGAATACTAGATATTACTTGATGAAGCAGTATCTACTTTATCTACTAAGTATAACCTCGATATATATACTCTGTTTTTCTATCCGGTTCCATGAAGTGAGGCAAGGCACGGTGACTTGCATATACTAAAATCATGATTAGAATAATTGGTAAGAATTAACAGCATCTTTGAAGTGTGATTTAATTGCAAGCTTGCGGATGAAAATAAAAATTGTAGAACGAAAATGGTATATTTGATGGGCATTGGTAATATCGCAGTTAGCACAGCACAGTCAAGCAACTCCTCTGATACAGAACAATAGCAAGATCCACACCACTCGGAGACAGAGCTGAAGAGAGGCTCATGGCATACTAAGAACACAAGATGAATGCCGCAATTAAGCTCCACTTCAATTGCCAAAGTCTCAAATATAGCAGTAAATTGAGCGTGTAAATGCCATTTCTCCAATAGCAAACGTGTTGCCACTCCAAAACAGAAGGCACTGAGGATACAAAGCTGAAGAGAGAAGAATGCCGCAATTAGATTCCACTTCAATTATCAAAGTCTCAGATATAGCAGCAAAATGAACAAGTAAATATCTTTCTCTCAGAGTACTAGATACAATGACCACATTTCAACATGCTGCCTCAAACAAGATCATCAATCGCCGCCTCATCGTTCCAAGACATGGAATTATTCTGCGGCAAAAATGATAATCCGAAACGTATCTCTTTGAATTATCTGCATCCTGTAATTCCGTTGAGGCAGAATACAGAAGGGGTGTGGTATAGCGAGGAAGAATGCACTATATATAGATAGATTAAGGGACAAGGGCGCGCGCTTGCGACACGCGTGTACGCTCTCGTTTATCAACATGATTCCCTTCTGCGCCCCTTCTCGTTAACAAAACAATCAGGGGTGGTATATTGCATGACTATGAGAATCAGAGTAATGATTGACAAACAGGAACAGAATGCGGAGAGCGTCAAGAAGACTAGCCTGGATGGGACAAGGGACGACAGGGAGCCAAAGCTCAGGGAATCTCCAGACGACTAGTCCAGCAAGTAAAACGGATCTAAAAACAAACACCAGATGATTTGGAGACGAATGGGACGAAAACGGCCTTAGCTCTACTTCAGAAAGGGGTGTGCAGGACTAGCATTGTGGATATATGAAGGAGGGCGTGGACAGGGGGCGCGTTTGGCGAGTGAGGCGCGTGAGCCGCGTGAGGCTAGTCAGCGCATTTTCGACGCGATGAGGCGCGTTTTTGGAAGCAGACAAGACGCGGAAGGGAATGAAAGCAGGGAGAGAGAAGCACAGGGACGCGCTCGGGACAGTTTTTGCCCGTTTGCGTGGGCAAAAAGTGTGTTGAGAAATGTGAAAACACGTTGGAGAAGGCACGCGCAGATGCCGGAAGAGATGGACACTTTATGATAGTCTGGCAGTTTACTACAGGCTAATTACAGAAATAGATATGGTCTAATAATACGGGAATGAACGAGAACAAATAAAGCAATTTTAACAAGAGACATCAGCCGACGTCATAAAGAATCCAAGCGAGACTCGTTGCGACGCGTCTAGCGTATTCCTCTGATCTCGCCACATTGCAGAACAAGCGAGATGAGCTCTCATACCGAAGCCCACAAAGCAAGGCGGTGAAAATCCAAAAAGAACGCAAGGGCACGCGAGAATCCATTGCGAGTCAAGGAAGAAGGAGAGAGAGAGAGAGAGAAATGGAGGTCTGGCTCACATGTACACACACATATAAGACTGTATCGGTGATCCGCGAGTCGAGGATTGTGTCGCGAATGCTGCTGGCGTTGGCGAATGGCGCGCGCGTTGGCACAGGAATTAAGCACTGTGTTATTTTGCGTTGCCAATTTGTTTACGTGTTTGTGGATTCGGTTTAGTCCTGGGCATTTTAGAGGCGGTGAAGGTCCAAGCGTCCGTCGGTGGACTGAAAGTAAACAACCTACGAGGAAGAAAGTAGCGAGAATGAAAACAGAAGCTGTGAGTAGGCTTTAGAATGGCTACGAGGAAGCACACCTCAAACCAGAAGTACATCATGGAGTTAATTGAGTGTACTGAATATAACATATAGATTGCATATATAATAGACGAGATTCTAAGACGAGTACGCCGTGGCAACAAAGATTGCACCAAAACAGATTAAGCAAATTAAACTGGAGACAAGACTAATCAACACCCGGAACGTGATAGATCTGCTATGGTAGAGTTTGGGATTAACGTTTAAAGGTTGCTCACAGATCAGTCTGCTGCAAGTACCTGCATTCTCAGAGGAGCGCCGACGGGTGACGACAGTAAACAATGCAGAGAGTGTCCATTTTTAGGCAGGGCTGAAGGTAGCGATTCAGCGATGCAGGCAGTTGCTGACAGCAGTAAATCTTGATAGAAAGGGGGAGAGGGGAACTGGAACAGAGAACAAGGGGTATAAGCACGAAAACGTTGCAAACAGAGAGACTGACGAAGTGTACTTGAAAGAGGAGGCGAGGAGTGCGCAAGGGGCGGTGGCATTGCTCCTTTGCTCCTTCGTTCTTTCTGGCAGTTCTGGGGTGCAACGCGCCCACACAAATAGGCTAATGTAGTCGTGCATCGCGTACCAGAACAAGCAAGGGTCCCTGGACACACGCCCCTCGACACGAGTCGAGTCCCTGCGGTGGTCACTAACGCGGGAAGCGGTTTAGTGAGAAATTGGAGGACTGGATACAGTTTAGAGACAAAATTGACTGCCCCACGAGAACAACAGTGGTACGAATGTCGTACAGGGAGCACTTGGGCACGAGATATGAGAGTAGTACGAGTAGATAGAGCACACAAGGAAGATAGTGGTGATCCCTGTCGCTGAGTGTTGACCGCGCTGCTGGTTAACTGCGAGAACAATGGCAGTTGTAGAAGCTGGCTGTTAGTCTATTTACACACACACACACACACACACACACACACACACACATCGCTGTCAAGCAGACAGGAGTCGTGAGCTGAAGGAAAGGGATCAGTGGTGGTGAGTTGGGTGAGTTGCTCTACGCGGCTGGAGACATTCCTCGCACACGTTTGTGCGAACCTTGCGGCGCGCTATGATGTCACCCAGACAGCAGAGCAAGGCGAATGCTGCTCTTGAGTGCCGCAGAATTCTGTGAATGATTGCAGAATATATAAAATAAGCACATATATTTTAAATAAAACATACACAAATTGCCACAGCAGCTCGCAAACCAGCCAAATCCAACGCTGCGCAGTACAAATCGGGAAATAAGGCAGCATTCCACGGCCACATTCCTGCTCACCAACACAAACAACCTACCTCCGCGCTCACCGCCCAACTCACACTCAGATCACTGCTCAGCCCTGCGCGCGCACACACACACACACACACACACACACACACACACACACGAAACGCCTCAAGCCCTTGCGAGCCACCAAACAGTCCAGTCCTCGTCCTGAGTCGCCGCTGCTCCATTCCGGTCGCCAGGCGACGGTCCGTCACCCCGTTTTTATATCTCCTCGTCGCCCGCCCTGGCTCACTCGACCTTCTTCTTTCCTCCGTTCGTCCCGTCTCCATTGCTTCGCTCCCTTCGCTACCTGCGTGCTTCCTGCCCTCTCCTCCGCGTCCTTCTCGTTCCTCCTCCCTCGTTCTCTTTCCTCCAGTCGCTCTTTAGCCTCCCCCCACAAGTAGCTCCTTCCTGAGCACCACAGTCATTCTTTTGTTCCGGTCATCTCGCGACCTATATCCAGCAACAACAACGACTTCTATTCGAAACTATTACAATAGATCTCTCTGCATTACACCTTAGCTATCCTATTTTTTAATTCAATAATCAGCCATTATGCACTCCGCACCACTCTCACCTGCCGATTCGCAGCTCTCGGTAAAGCAGTTGCGCGCCAACCGCCTGCGTGACATCGAACGACGCGCCGTCGCCAAAGTCGAAGATGAATACAGAGATGAAATTGCAGAGCAAATGAAGAAGTTTGAAGTGTGTTTTGTGCATTGCTTTTCTTTTTTTTTGTCAGAACACTGAATATTGATATGATTTGCTTTTAGTTGTCGACCATGCCTGACGTCGCGATGATCGATCTCCAGCCTGAGCTCGAATGGCACATGCGACCATACCTTCTTGACTTCCTCGTTGAATCACACCTCTCCCTTTACCTCCAGCCTCAGACTCTCTTCCTTGCCGTCAACCTTTTCGACCGGTACTGCTCGCGTCGCGTCGTCTTCAAGAAGCACTACCAGCTTGTTGGCTGTGCGGCGCTCTGGATCGCGTCAAAGTATGAGGACAAGAAGGATCGCGTACCGACCGTGCGTGAGCTAAAGATTATGTGCTGCGACGCCTACGAAGAAGACATGTTTGTTCAGATGGAAGGACACGTTCTGTCGACTCTGGACTGGGCCATCGGACATCCGACCGCTGATTCGTTCCTCAAGCGGCTTCTCCGCAATAACGGCAGCATGACACTCGAGCACCTCGCGCACTACCTCTGCGAACTCACTATGTTCCATAAGTCTTTCCTTGGCTTTTCCTCGAGTGTGATTGCCACTGCCGCGCACGCTGTTGCGCAGCAAGTTCTTGTCATCTCCAACACACGCTCGGCAATCATCTACAGTCCTCTCTCGGCGAATCTCTCGCCGCAAGAGTCGCAGTGCATCTCTTTGCTCTCACAGTTCATCATGCACGTTCCCAGTCAGTCGCTTCAGAAGAAGTATTCTTCTCCGGCATTTTCGCAGGTTGCACTTATTCTTCAAGACTTTGTCGCTCGCCAGCAACAGCAGCAGCAACTACCTGGCGCTACAGCTATGCCTCCTACTCCTCCTCCTACCTCAGAGTCTATGGTCTCCAAGTTTGATCGCATTGACAACAAGCCTGGCGACGAGCAACAGCACTTTTCAGCATCTGCCAGACGGCCATATATGACGCCGCCATGTTCGCCGGACGAGGTCTTTCCCAACTCGTGTTGATCATCTCAGCTAACCTCTCCCTGTTCCTCATAGACTCCATGTCTACTGAGAGTGTATAATTTATCGACTATTTCCTTGTTTAATCTACGCTTTAATGTCCTTTAGCTGTCGGCGTTAATTTTCTTTTGTTATACAATCGGGTGTCTTGCTTTTCACTACGATCGGGAAATGAATGACATATCAGAACTCATTTCCACCACTCTCATTTTTACTACGATCGAGAAATTGCTTATGCACATGCTCCTTTATTTATCTACACGGGCACACAAAACAAACCATTCCTTTTTTTTTTTGTTGATGTGCTTGTTTTCGTTCCACATATTATTATTTTACCTGTGAATACTTGAAAATTCTTGCGACGCCAAAGAGAAGAGGGATACAACAGCACAACCTTGATTTTGAAGCAGCGCAAAAACAACAACAAGAAGCATTCAGGCAAGCCAAAAAAGCAAGAACATAGTATTCGCATAGCATAGGATGTGGTGCGCAACACGTTCTTAGCTACTGCATATACTATTTGTTACTCATCGGGATATTCTTTACTTCCAACTTTTATTTGTGTCTTTTATGTGTCTTACTATTTTACTCGTTGTGTTTTTTTTACTATTTAAATGGTGTTAGGTCTTCTTTTCTTTTATGTTTGATATATCATACGCACAACCTTTGCATTATTTTATTCTTACTCTTGTGTATCTGTCGAAAGATGTATTCCACTTTTGCAAGAAGAGAGAATTTTTACTTTTTATATAAGAGTTTATAGTTCAAATAGCAACTAGTTTCTAAATATCAAGCATTTAGATCACAGTGTCGTGTCGTAAAGCCAGCTGAATATGATACCGAAGCATGCAAGATACTTTTCAAATTAGGAAACCGTGGCTGTGGAATAGAAAAGAGACGCGCGTATGCAATTTTCTGTGCATTCCAGCGTATCTTGCGTGTTTTGGAATATGTGAGTAACGAATACGTCATGTCGATTGTCGAGCGTCAAACGTGCATTAATAGAAGAAGTGGAACACTTAATATCTCGAGAATTTGTGTGCGAAGAAGGAAGTACATGGAATGGACTATATATTTAGTTAATCGAATGTAAGATCGATATCGACACGGGCTCGACGTAAGAAGCAAATATCATATACACACAAATCACAATTCTTCACACAACTTGCAGCGAAATAAATAAAACCATATACAGAATCCATACAGGATTAGACAGTGAGAACAGAATTTTTTTACACCCAGCTTGAGATTTTATCGCGGAACTCATCGCTATTGCCCATATGCATCAAACTAGCACTACTCCGTACCCGCGTAGGCGTATTCGCACCAGACCTACTCCCCGCACTTAGCGTTCCAGATAAGTAAGCAGAAGTGCCCGCGCCTGAAGTCCATCCACTGCTGCGGGATGAGCCAGGCGGAGTGGTGGAGAAGTCGTAGGCTGCTGCGACGTCGGCATCGTCGCTGCGGAGACCAAAGATTGTGATTAGCGGGACGGGGATCGCGCGAGTTGCCGCACTCCGGGTATGTGTCAAGACAGCGTGGGACGACACACAAGCGAGGATAGCCGCGACCAAGAGCACAAATAACACGAGGATGTTACTCGATACCGGGTTCGCTGCAAGTGGGATCTCGCGATTGAGGACGAGCGAGACGAAGGCCGTCTGAACGATTACTGCGACGGCGCCGAGCGAGAGGGCGAGAGCGCTGATGCCGGACGCGCGCCGGAGTGAGCTTGTTGATTTGCGAGTCAGCGGCTTGGATTTCGAGAGTGCTGGGCGCGCGATTGTGATGAGTGCGGAAGACGAGGAGAAAAGAGCGACGAGGTAGCCTGCGCTGCCTATCCAGGCGATGATATGTGGGAGAGTGAATTTGACTGTGTTTGGGTTGATCGGAGATGTAGTTGCCGTGTAGAGAGATGGAGGTAGTAAGATGTTTGTCTGCACATCTACCGAGCCTTGTTTGGAAGACAGATCAGAGAACAAAACGGATGAGAGATCGAAGAAGAATAACGGCGACCAAAATCGACATGATGATTCCTTCGTCGAGTATACGCCGCAGTATGACCACACACCGACATAGTACTCGTCCGGTAAACCGACTGATGATGGTGGTGCGGGTGACAGCTTAGGAAGCGCACTTCCAAGCGAATCGACTGATATCTGAGAAGAGTATTAGCATTTTGAAAGCAAAGAGCATAAACGAGCTGTGTACCTTGTACAGCCAGATGCCGCCAACGGTGTTATACGGCCCACTCAGCACGATAGCAAACGCAAGTAGAAACGTCAAGACCGTAGTCTACACAATAATAGTTAGCAAATAGTTTATTATGTGATATCAGCTGCAGAAGCAAGGACTCACCAGCGCCGGAAACGAGCTAATTGCACCTTTGACCATTCTATCTTATTGACTCCTCTTGTGAAGTATTGCAATTTCTCAAAAGGAAAGTAGGTGATAGTTGTATAGTAAGCTACGCTATCAGCATATTACTCTGTTTCTGAGCTGTGCCGGTGTTGTGAAAACGTCGAAGTCTCAAAGACCCTGATGCAGGTGTAAGTAACGACAAAGTATGCGAACTCCACCAATTTTCTTTGCAGAAAACAGTACAAACAGAAACAACAAACAAAACCACAACAACAACAGACCCAGAAACAGCGTTCCTGTCCCGCAAACAACAACGATATCCCTGTGAAAACAAAGAGATCAGGCTGCGGATAAAGCAATATCGAATCAGATGTCCCAGACAACAACCAGCGCGGGGCAACCGTGCCCGAATTCGCTCGTCCAGTCTGGCCCAGTCAGTTTGCTTACGCTCCACCCAATGTGAATATTAAGGGGTTGGTGTGAAACTTTAATGCGAGTGGTTAGGGTGGCTGAGTTTGAGTTGTAGTAGAGTCCCGGGTTGGATTCACGAAAATTCTTTAGAGGAACAGGCTTGCTTTGCGTTGTCTTGTCCGCCAGAGTTTGGCTGTGAAAGGGTTCGTTAGAGCTGCTGCGTTGTGTTTTGCTTGACTGGAGTGTTAAGTGGAAGTTGTGAATTGTTGTACTAAAAAGATAGAGAATTGAGCACAGAGGAGAAATGTCGGCAGCGAACATGCTCCGACGAGCAGCTTCAAGGACTGTCTCGTCTGGACTCTTGAGCAGTAGCAGCAATTCAATGATGATGCAATCGTTTAAAGGATTTCATACGACTGCGATTGCGTGTGCAAACAACATGCCTAAAAAGACCAAGAAACTGGTGCCGATGCCGGGAAACAAAAAGTCGCTGGTTGAATTAGGACTCGACGCTGAACGCGCAGCAAAGACTACGGTTGGAAATGAATTGCTTACAGGAGCAAGCAGGTCTTCTGGTGATGCGATTATGAGCCATAAGATTGAGCGGAAGGAGGAGAAAACCGCGGTTATCAAGAAGAAGAAACCTCGTTCGCCCGGTCTGCGTTGGTATCGACGACCAGTTCACGAGCATCTGTGGAAAGGAAGACCGCTGATTTCGCTGACTATCTCCAAGCGCAAGACTGGTGGACGTAACAACACCGGCCGTATCACGGCGAAGCATATTGGTGGTGGTCATAAGCGACGGCTGCGTATTCTTGATTTTGCGCGGATGGAAGCTGGTGTGCAGACTGTGGTACGGATTGAATACGACCCAGGCCGTACTGCGCACATTGCACTGCTGCACAACGAGGCGACTGGAAAGCTGTCATATGTGCTCGCAGCAGAAGGTATCCGTTCGGGTGATAAAATCGAGAGTTTCCGCTCCGGAATCCCGAGTGATATCGTCGCGACTAATGATCGAGGCGAGATCGACTCTGCGCTTCTCGCGTCGCGAACAAACCGTCGTGGAAACTGCATGCCAATCTCAATGGTCCCAATCGGAACTCTGATCCATTCAATCGGTCTCTACCGGCATGGAGCTGGCGTGCTCTGCCGCGCTGCCGGCTCGTCCGCGCGTTTGCTCTCGAAGGACGAAGATAACCAGCGTGCCGCTGTCAGGTTAAAATCTGGCGAAGAGCGCTGGGTGCCTCTAGACGCCTGCGCAACGATTGGCACGGTCAGTAACCCGGAGCACTTGTTCTTGTCACTTGGCAAAGCCGGTCGCAAGCGCTGGATGGGCCGTCGTCCTGTTGTACGTGGTCTTGCGATGAACGCGCACGACCATCCTCACGGTGGTGGTCGTGGTAAGAGTAAAGGTAACGTTCCCTCGCAGAGTGCGTGGGGAACCCTTGCGAAGGGATATAAGACGCGGTTTGGCAAGCATGTTAATAAGCACAAGATTCGCGATCGTATACGTGGATTTGAGTCGAGAGCGCGTGCTGTTGCGAAGTAGGTTGTATATATGTATATAGATGATAGTACAATGGCATTTATTTTTCGAATTTGCTCGTGGATTGCATTTATTGTAGACTGCAGTGGATATTGGTATGAGGTTGAAGGTCTCTCTATCAGTAGATTATAAATCATGTACCTGTTCGGCACTTGTTATTCAGCACCCTAAGCCCGTATTCAACAAAGTCACTCAACATACGCCATTCAGTACACACATACAGTCATCCATCTACTCACGAGATAATACGAGCACAGAAGCACAGACGAACGATGGCGTTTCTGCCGAAGCATCTGATGAAGAAAGAGAAAAGCACTGGCAATTTGCACGGACAACTGTTGTCAACGAGCGAATAACAAACAGTGTATTACTTATTCAATATTGAACTGTTTACAATCTAATACCTTCACCACAAATCACTA